>ML839624.1:0-30725 GCA_009831015.1 Picea engelmannii | reverse complement strand
GGGGGGGGGGGGTGAATCAGTTGTTATTGAGCTTAAACAAATTTAAGTCTATTAATACATTCTTAATCTTTCTTCAAGTGATCATCAACATTATAAAGCATATGGAAAATAAAAGTAATGAGCATCAGTCACACATAAGGTATACACAGAGACAGATTTTCATGAGGAAACCCATAAAGGGAGAAAACCTCTTCTTCTTCGAAATGATAGGTAGTCTTTTAAGTTATGTACATCATCTATAATTGAGCACCAACTCAATGTGAGGCCGCTACCTCTGTTTTACAAGCTGCAACTTGTTTGAGAGCACCGACTCTATTGTTTCTCTAGCACCAACTCCCCTAATATTCCAGCACCAACTCCCCTAATGTTCCAGCACCAACTGGATGGAAGCACCAACTTCCAGTTATACAGGCTCCAACCTATATAAAAAAAAACACTTGTTCTCCCTTGCACCACCCTGCCACCCTGGTTTCTCTGGCTGCTGCCAGATGGAAGCTAAAACTCCCTGTGTTCAAGATCCCACTTGAACCTCTGAGGAAAACATTCCTCCCTAGCACCTCTCAACCACCCTGGAATATAAATGAATAATTAAACAACCAACTACACATATAAATCGATTCTTACCACTTCTTCTCTGTTCTATAAATCTGGTCTTCTTCTAACTATTCTGCAATTCTTCTCTTCCTTTGTCTATTCTGCAATTTTGCTCTGCTTCAACTTGTTCTGTCATTCTGCTCTGCTTCAAGTCTTTTCCTCATCTGTTACTCTTCTCTGAGTTTTATCTCACACTGCGCATATTTTCAGTCTCACACTATGCATCCTGTGATTTTCCCTTTCTTACAGTTTAATTCATTTTTTGTCCAAAACCACTCACCACGCACACACTGTATCTTTTTCTTTTATGCACCACACCCACAGCAGTTACACTTCGCATCTTCTTAGGAAAAATAAAATCGTCTAAGAAACTAAAACACCAACTGATCGGGAATCATGAATTAGTTTTGCTAATTGATTCGTAACTGATGAATTAACTATGAGAGAGAATAGTAGCCCTCCGATCATATTCAATTTTATCTGCACCATTGGAAGAAATTTATTAATCTCACCTTTAAATCGGGTTTCAGCATTTCGACATTCCTGTGGCCAAGTGTCTCGACACTTCATGTCGCGATCTCCGAAACTCCGATACAGAGATTTTTTGCACTAGCTCCTTCCTCTATATGACCATGTCCATGACCAAGCGCTTATGCATAAAGAGCTTTTCGTGAATTTTCATTTCGTGAATCTGGAGATGAGGCATCTTGACTCTCCAAGTCACAATCCCCGAAACCCCAAAATGGAGCTTATCTGAACTGACTCCTTCCCTTCTCGTGACCACTGGCGGTGACCATAGGCTATGCCAAAAGGTGCTTTATATTTCACGAGTTTATAAACTTCATCGAGTCTGATCAATGGTTGAAGTCTCCGTAGATCTGACGGTCCAGATCTTATCACGATCTCCCATCTTGCAATTTTCCACACCATGCTCGGTTGGATCCAAGTCAACAACTTGTCCTATGATTCGACGGTCCAGATCTGATCTTAATTCAATGGCTTATATCATATCACGATTTCAGTGGTTATGTTTCTTGCCTCTCCAAGTCGTGATTCACGAAACTCCGAAATGGAGTAGGATCAATGGTCCAAATCACACCTTGATCTGATGGCTGCGATTAAATTGCAATTTCACATATCGCGATTTCGGTGGTTATGTTTCTTGCCTCTTCAATTCACGATAGGCGAAGTTCCGAGATGGAGCTAGATCAACGGTCCAGATCACACCTTGATCTGACAGATGCGATTAAATCACGATTTCGCATATCACAATTTCGGTGGTTATGTTTCTTGCCTCTCCAAGTCGTGATAGGTGAAGCTCCGAGATGGAGTTGAATCATCAGTCCAGATCACACCTTGATCTGACGATTGTGATTAAATCACGATTTTGGGAGATGAGAGGTTGGATCATTTCTTACTTTTGACTTTTCAGTCAGTGAAATGTTGATCTATGTCCACGTGTCATGCCCGAAGATGGACGGTCCTCCTTATTTCAGGATTTTGTATGCTTGTTTCTCCTTGCACTTTAATGAACATGTAGGTTCTTCATGATCCAATGATGGTTGATTCTGGTGCTTAGATCTGACGCCTGAGCTCTATCCTCCTCTTCTACACGTTCTTCTTGTCTACTAACAGATCTGACGATCCTCCTTCTTTCGAGATTTTTGAATGGGATCCAACAATCAGAAATGCTTCTCCTCCCAAGCATAATTTGTTCTGCTTACTCTGATCTTGCCATCGATGATCTACCAACAATCCTCTGCACTATCTCTTCTGAGCTTATTCAAATATTCTCTGCAACGTATTCTCATAATGCCCATATATTACATACTTTCTATACTCATGCCATCTTCATTGTTGTACTTTCCATCAATGACAAGCATACAAGCATGCATTGTCTGTTAAATATTTTCCAATAGACAATATTTACTTCATCATTGGTTTATCTTGGAGAGGAGAAGTGGTGAACCTAAAAAATCATGGAGGAGGTGGCATGATTATCAATGAGTACATTTCCGCATATTGCGAGGATGGGACCGAGAAAACAGAGACTCAAATACCTATCAAAAATGCTGTAAACTTGAGTCTCTAAGTCATAATTTACCCTATCCTAATGAATCATTATCCTGGTTGTAGAAGAAAAAAAGGTCGCCTTCATAGAACACCCTAGTACGAACAGACTTATCGTATTGGGACTTGACACGTTTCTTATGCACTTCATTTTCTAAAGAAGCATCTTGACATTGTTCAATGAGATGTTCCAAGTAAACAAGGCACTCTTCAAGTTGCTCTATGTCAAGGAGGATCTCAACAACATTTTTTAGTGAAGTGATGTCACATTCAATCTAAAAAACTACTTCTACTCCATGAAGAAGTTGAAAAGGAGAGAATCCCATTGCAATTTTGAGAGAGATCTGTTAGGCCCACAACGTCATATATAACATTAAATTCCAATTTGATCTGGTTGATTTGACATTTCTCCTTAGAATGGTTTTCAAGGATTTTTTAACGGCTTCAAACTAACCATTAGCCTAAGGATATTAAGGAGATGAATTCTCCTATCAGACATCGTGCAGTTCTGAAAGTGACTTCCATGGTCAATGAAAATCTCTTTTGGAACCCAAAACCTAGATATAAATTGATTGAAAACTAAAAGTGTTACAGTTTTCCCATCGTTAGCAAATGTCGACATAGCTTCTTCACGCTTTGTAAAGTAGTCAATTGTCACTATGATATATCGATTCTCCCTAGAAGAAACTGGGTGGCATGTCATGAAATTAAACATGGGATCAAGTTGTGCACACATATTGTTAAGGTCCTAACCTGCACATAGGTAGATCAATGTATTCAAATGTAATAAAGGTCAATATTAATAATGCCTTTCAATAAAATAGAATAAGGCGGATGTAAGAAGACCTAATAGAATCTTCTGCTTCTAGAAGGATCTTCCTCTATATGCTTCTCTTAATAGACATATTTAGTATAAATAAGGGTCGAGGGTATGAAAACCCTATCTTGAAGATTATTGTAATAGAGCACTACTCGACTAGAGGTTGCCCCCTCGAAAAGGCCTGTGAACATTGCTTTCCGAATCAAAGTGTTATTTTAGTTGTTGTTCTCATATTATTTCTGTGTTATTGTGGAGATTATGCTGGTTATATTATTGTTATTCTACCATTTCTAGCATTTTATTTCTATTATACTTATTTATGATATCTGGTATCTTGCAAGTGGTATCAGAGCACTTTCCTTGGCAGAAATTGTGGGTATTCTTTTTTCCAGGGTAGAGACGTATTCTGGCATTTTTAAGCCATAGAGATATATCATTACATGCATAAACCTATGGTTGAGGGATTCATACACGTAGGAAATACAAGTGGTTCTTAAGCGCACATCTGTTGGCCACCCTTGTAACCCCTGTTGGTACCCCTTCGAGTGGTAGTGCATTAGACAACACTTGTGTATGGATCAACCTAGATTTCCTGAAGCCCTCTTTAGATAAACCTATCGACCGTCGGACTGCTATAGTGTCACCGAGAACAACACTCGGGAAGATACTCTCTAGTACCTGGGTAGTTGGGTAGTACGGCTAAGGGTACAGTCTATCCTCCTTAGTTAGTGCCCTGAGATATTGGGCCGAGTACTACTGTTGGACCCCGCACGTATATCAAAGAGCTATAGCACAAGGCAAACCCTTGTCTATATAACCCTTGAATAGCTAACCCTTGGGGAACATAAGCATAAACATAAACAAATTAAACCGTCCAGATCTATTGCCGTGCATCTGTGTTCGGGTTGCCAAGTAAATACACATTTCTTCCTGGTTAATAATTTGAGGATTTCAGCACTACAACATTCTTCAGACTGAAGTATAACCCCGCATCTATTAAAAAAAAATGTCTGGAAATTTTTTCACCATTATTTGAATCCTATTCCATTAGATTCATCTCTTCTCCCTTATCACATTCATCCATATCATTTTTCTGCAAAAACTTCTAACCTCGCCTGCTCCCTTTTTAGTTCACCCATCCTCATGGCCCATACCCGTAGCCAAGAACTGGAGTCTTGCTTCAACACCTTGCAATCTAGTTTCCTCAAGACCCAACAAGAAGTGCAACAACTCAGTGCTACTATTGCCTCCCATGATACATCCATCAATACCACCTTAAATGCATCTGTACAGTCCACAATGGTGGAGTTCAAACAAGAACTGACCACCCATCTTGAATCTGTCTTTGCATCACTCTGCACCAAACTCAAGATCCCTACCGATGACCCTTTTCCTGATGCACATGCAAATACTGAAGGTGAAACTTCTTCCCATTCCCATACCTTTCATCCCCATCACTTTCAATGGGACATACGCCTTCCGCGGGTGGATGTAACCAAATTTGATGGCTCAGACCCCACTGGTTGGGTCACCCAAATGGAACATTATTTCTCTCTCTACAACATTACATATGGCTTGGCAAAACTCCGGTATGGTGTTCTCCATCTAGATCAAGAACGTTGGCAATGGTGGAAATAGAGAAAAACTTCCCGTCAAGGGTATATTGCTTGGACCCAATTTGTGACTGAGCTTTCTGAACGCTTTGACACTGACACCAACCATTTGGGTCGTTTGACAAAATTGAAACAATAAGGAACAATAGAAGACTTCATAGCTACATTTGAGCACCTGGATTTTCAAACAGAGGGCATGACTGATGCTTTCTTTCGAGAGTGTTTTATCAGTGGCCTCAAGGAGGAGATTCGGGCCCATTTCCTCATGGATCGACCTGTGACTTGGGTGGAGGCTACTAAAAAAGATAAAGAAGCACAACAAATTGTTTCCTCTCAAAACTGTAAGCCTTCCTTTATCCCTCTCCCCAAACCAGTAAACCCCATTACTCCCTTCGCCCTATTAAAGATCCAAAAATTGACTAGGGCTGAAATGGTTGAACGCCAACTCAAAGGCCTCTGTTATAATTGTGATGAAAAATATTTCCTGGGCCACAAATGTAAGGAACAAAATATTTTTATGGCCATCTCTGAGGATATTCCAGAAGAGGATGTTGAAACTCCCCTTGTGCCCAAGTCACCATAAATCACTAACATAAACCCTCCCTCTGACCTTCCCGAAGTGGAACCGATCATTTCCCTCAATGCTCTCACTGGCTTCTCTGCCCCCCAAACCCTCAAGTTAATCGGTTACCTCAAGCACCGAAAGGTCATCATTCTGGTTGATAGTGGCAGCACCCACAATTTTATTCATCACCGCATTTCCCAAGAAACCCATTACTACATCCATGTTTTCAACAATTTCCAAATCATGATTGCCAATGGTGGTTCTATGAAATGTGGCAGGCGCTATGAAAATGTGTGTCTCCAAATCGGTGACTACCACCTAAAATCCCATATGTTATCTATTGACATGGGTGGTTGCGACATTGTGTTGGGTGCAGACTGTCTAAGGACTTTGGGTCCCATTCTCATGGATTTTCAGAACTTAACCATGTAATTCAACCAAGAAGGACACCAATATAAGTTCCAAGGCATCACTACTAGTTCACCTGAGGTCATCAGTTCTCATCGCATGGAAAAGCTTCTCAAAAAAGGTCATTTTTGTGTCATTTCCCAACTCCACGCCATAGAAGACACAGAAACACCCACAGTGCCCCAAGACCTCCAAGCCCTCCTTTCTAAACATCAAATGGTATTTTCCACTCCCCAAGGACTCCCTCCTTGCCACGGTGTTCATGAAAATTCCATTCCGCTTGTCCCAAGAAGCCTTCGCCCCAATATCTGTCCATATCGCCACCCCTTTGCACAAAAAAATGAAATTGAGAAAATGGTCCACGAACTCCTTACTGCAGGTGTCATCCGTCCTAGTACAAGTCCTTACTTGTCTCCAGTCATCATGGTACTGAAGAAATAAGGTTCTTGGAGAATGTGTCCTGACTTCCGTGCTCTCAAAAAACTGACCATCAAAGATAAATTTCCCATTGTTGTCATTGATGACCTCCTAGATGAATTGAGTGGCGCCCAATTCTTTACCAAACTTGATATTCGCTTGGGATATCACCAGATATGTATGAAAGAGGCAGACATTCCCAAGACAACCTTTCACACTCATGAGGACCACTATGAGTTTTTGGTCATGCCCTTTGGCTTGTGTAATGCCCCCTCCACCTTCTAGAGCCTCATGAACCATGTCTTCTTCCCTTTTCTCCATCATTTTGTCTTAGTTTTCTTTGATGATATCCTCATCTATAGAAAAACCTGGACAAACCATCTTACTCATGTGGATCAAGTTCTTTGCCTACTCTCTCAGCACCAACTTTTCCTGAAACAATCCAAATGTGCTTTTGGTGCCTCAGAAGTAGAATACTTAGGTCATCTGGTGGGAAAGGATGGCGTCAAGGTGAACCTGAAAAAGATTGAAGCTATGCAAGACTGGTTGCACCCAAAGACTCTCAAAATCTTGTGTGGATTTTTGGGCCTAATAGGGTATTATCACAAGTTTGTTAAGAACTACGGAAAGATTGCAGCACCTCTCACAGCTCTCCTCAAAAAGAAATTTTTCACTTAGACTCCAGCCACTTCTCAAGATTTTCAAACCTTGAAGATGGTCATGTGCACCACTCCGGTTCTGGCCCTTCCCGATTTCACAAAGACCTTTGTGTTGGAATGTGACACCTCAGGGAAAGGAATCGATGTTGTCCTTATGCAAGAGGGTTGACCTTTAGTCTTCACCAGCAAGCAACTTTCTGAAAGGAATCTGGGAAAACCTATTTATGAAAAGGAAATGTTAGTGATTTTGCATGCCATTGAGTTGTGGTGTCCTTATCTCTTGGGGCAACACTTACAAATTAAGACTGACCATCAAAGCCTCAAGTACTTTCTGGAACAACGCATTTCCTCTAAGGAGCAACAAAAAGGGGTGACTAAGCTCTTTGGATATGATTATGATATCATCTACAAGAAGGGTAAAGACAATGTCGTGGCGGATGCATTGTCCTAGAAATATGAAGACGAAGGATCCCTTTTTTCTCTTTCCTTTATTGTACCCGATTGGCTCCAAGCTATGCGCCAGGAATGGCTTCAAGATCCCAGAAGTTTGCATCTGATCCAGGAACTGTATAACAAGGCTGAGACTCCCCTAGGGTACTCCTGGCTCCAGGATGAGCTTCGATACAAAGGAGCTTCGATACAAAGGATTCTTGTATTTAAGTAAACAATCCAAGCTCAAATCCAAGGTCCTTTCTGAGCTTCATGCTACACCCACAGCGAGGCACTCAGGGTTCACAAAAACATATGACCGTGTCAAACGTTCCTTTTTCTGGGATGGTATGATACAGGACATCCATAAGTTTGTCGCTGAAAGTGAGGTGTGTCAACACAAAAAGGGAGAAACAGTCAAATCTCCAAGCACCCTCCAACCACTTCTGATTCCCCCTGCTATTTGGAAGGATATCTCTATGGACTTTATTACAGGCTTACCCAAATCAGGGAATAAATCAGTCATAATGGTGGTGGTGGATCGCCTTTCCAAGTATGCTCATTTTTGCGCTCTTCACCACCCATTTACTGCATCCACGGTGGCTCAAATTTTCATGGACCAGGTCTTCAAGATTCATGGCATGCCACACTCTATTGTTTCTGATCATGACCCAACTTTCACAAGCAATTTTTGGCAAGAACTATTTAAGCTACAAGGCACACAATTGCATCTCAACTCAGCTTATCATCCCCAGTCGAATGGTCAAACTGAAGTTGTCAACAAGTGTTTGGAAACATATCTGAGGTTTTTTGCCTCTAAAAAACAACACCAGTGGGCTCAATGGTTACCCCTAGCCAAATGGTGGTACAAAACTACATACCATACAGCCACTCACATGACTCCTTTTGAAGTAGTATATGGACAGAAGCCACCTTCAGTTCTCTCATACTTACCGGGTACCTCGAAGGTCTAGGCAGTTGACCAAACACTTACAGTCCAAGAGGATAACCTTCGTACCCTTAAAAAGAACTTGGTCATGGCATAGAATCAAATGAAGTAGCAAGCAGATCAAGGTTGCTCTAAACGTCAATTTGTAGAAGGGGATCAAGTGTTTCTGAGACTGCAACCATATAAGAAAACTTCCCTTAAGGTCGAGCATTGTCAGAAGCTAGCACCTAAATTTTATGGCCCTTACATAGTTCTCAAGTGTGTGGGACACGTCGCATATCAGTTAGCTCTACCCCAATTAGTCGAAGCTACATCATGTTTTTCATGTTTCATGCTTGAAGAAGGTGATTGGAACCAGGTGCCAAATTCAAACCAACCTTCCAGAGTTGGCTGAAGAAGAATCCATTTGGCTACAGCCAGAAGTAGCTTTGGACCAACGTGAGCATCGCCTACGTCAGAGCACCATCAAGGAAGTTCTAGTACAGTGGAAAGATATGACTCCAGCATATGCCACTTGGGAACCAGCTACCATTTTGCAGTAGTTTCCACATCTCAAGCCTTGAGGATAAGGCTGTTTTTAAGGGGGTGGACATGTTAAGGTCCTAACCCGCACATAGGTAGATCAATGTATTCAGATGTAATAAAGGTCAATATTAATAAGGCCTTTCAATAAAATAGAATAAGGCGGATGTAAGAAGACCTAATATAAGATTCCACTTCTAGAAGTATCTTCCTCTAGATGCTTCTCATAATAGACATATTTAGTATAAATAAGGGTCGAGGGTATGAAAACCCTATATTGAATATTATTGTAATAGAGTGCTACTCGACTGGAAGTTTCCCCCTCGAAGAGGCTTGTGAACATTGCTTTCTGAAACAAAGTGTTATTTCAGTTGTTGTTCTCATATTATTTATGTGTTATTGCGGAGATTATGCTGGTTATATTACTGTTATTTTTCCATTTCTAGCATTTTATTTTTGTTCTGCTTATTTATGATATATGGTATCTTACACATATGTTTAGTAAATATTTGATAGGGATGGCACTTCTTGACCTCTTCTACATAATCTTTAAATATGGTAGGCCAGAAACAACTGACATGCAAAATCTTTTAGGTTGTTTCCAACCTTGAAAAGTGATTGCCACATTCTCTTCTATGGCAGTCATTCAAAATTAACTCTACTTCCTCATGAGTTTGGAAATGATAGAGAATTGAGTCTGCCCCTTGTTGATACAAAGTGTCAGCGATAATAAGGTAATTATTAGCTAGGTGTCGGACCCGTCATCGCTCATATTGCAAGAAATGTGGAGGAAACTTTAGAGTTTGGAGATATATTATGATATCCCCATACCAAGGATTAGAATAAGTAATGAGGAATATATGCTCATTTGGAAATGAGTCAATAACTTCATTTTCCTCATTCTCCACTAGGAACTCCAACATAAGTTCGGAAAATACTAACGACTTATTGGACTTGGTAGAGGAAAAATACAAATCGAACTCTTAAAGAACAATAATCCACTTGTTGTACTTCCTTCCAATGATTCATCGAGTCAAAACATATTGAAAGGGATTAACGTCGGTGATGATGGTCATATTGCGTAATATAATATAGTTTCGAAGACACTCAACAACATGAAATGTTGCTAAGGCTAGTTTCTCTATGTAGTAGTACGTTAGTTTAGGTCCTAAAAAGTACTACTGAAGTAATAGATGACATGCTCATGGAGCTCGTCATCTTCCTGGACTAATACCATGCCAATCAAATATTCATCTACTATTAAATATAGCAGAAAATATCTATTATAATCTGGGGGGGTAATCAAGGGATTAGACACTAGATCCTTCTTCAATGTGTTGGAAGAACATTGTTCCAACTCATCCCAATGAAAAGGAACCCCTTTATTTAAAATGCACATAAAACCTTTTGTGATATTAGCATAGTTTGGTACAAAACACCGCAGAAAATTCACCTTTCCTTGTAAACTTTGAAGCTATGGTATTATGCACGGGGGAGGCAACTAGATTATTGCCTCAACCTTTATAGGTTCAAACATGATCCCTTTATTTTAAATGATGAATCCTAAGAGAAATCTTGACGTTACACAAAATATTCATTTGTCTGGATTCAAGCGAGTTTGATATTGGCTGCATCTTTTGAATATAAGGTGGAGCTGTAAAATGTGTTGCACTCTCTTATGTGAATGAGCAGTGAGATCATCCAAATAATCCTCACAATGTTCTTAAGATCATGAAAATTGAACATCATGTCCCACTAAAACGTGGCTCCATTGTTTTTAAGGCCAAAGGGCATCTTCTTGTATGCAAAGGTTCCTTGAGGACAAATAAAAATCATCTTGTGTCGGTCCTCATGGTGAATTTGTATCTGGTTATAACCAGAAAACCCATCCATAAAAGAGAAAATACCACTTCTTGTGCACTCGTCAAGGATATGATCGATGAATGTCGTAGAGAAGTTTTCCTTAGGAAAATATTTATTCAAATAACATAAATATATGCATACACGAATCATACACTATTTCTTGTCGACCAAAACAGCATTAGACACCCATTCCATCAAAGGTATTGGGTAGATAAAGTTGACTTTGAGTAGATTCTCCACCTCAGCTTTGATTGTTGTCGCTTTCATTGGGTTAATCAGTCACAACTTCTATCAAACATGCTTCACATATTCGTATGTTTGAATTTCATGTTCGACAATCCTAGGATCTATTCCAGGCATTTCCTCGTACGACCTAGCAAAAAAATAATGAAATTATTTGAACAATGTCGTATATTGATGAATTTCATCTTGAGAACAATTTTCTCTGATAAAGACGTTTTCAACAACATCAGGGGATCTAGAAATGTTAATCGGGACAGTTTCCAATATATTCACCATATTCCCTTTAGCATATATGTCGTTCTTTACTAAAGGGTTCATCATTCAACTATCATTTCCACTCATGGTTGACTTAAATTCTCCTTTTTCCACATGACTGATCTTGGGGAAAAAATATGATTGGTGATGCATATCCTCCCAGGGCCTTTTCGACCCAATCATTGTCTCGATATTAGCTTCATCTGATGACATGAAAATATTAATACAATCTTGAGAAGTTGGAGAATTGTGAGCCTAGAAGGGATCTGGGTACTGATCATCCTCCTATGTTCTTGCAGGAGTTTGATCAGGGTCTACAGTAGTGAGTTGAATAGATTGATAAGAGACCTCAGTTGTAGACAGTGGCATAGATATCCCAACATGTGTTTGACCATCAATCAATTCACATAGCGAGAGTAACACCCATGGATATTGCATATATAAAGTTATAAATGACGCGACTCTCATCACTAGAGTCAGAGAACTCAAATTTTGGAATTCAACCGGAGTGGCACAAATATAAGGTACTAGTGTTGGGAAATTAAAAGTTCCCATGAATGAAAGGCACATTCCAACATCGATACTCTTAGTTGTCGAATTAGAGTTTTCAATCCAAGGAACTTTGGATCCAATATTTTTCACAGAGCTAGAGCAATTAAATTCCATCTGATCGATAATCACAATCCTTCCCCTGTGGGGAAAACATAAAATTAGAAATACTGATGAGATGATAGTTGTCATCGCATAATTCTAACTCCTTCCCAATAACAAATTATATTTGAGAGGTGCATTGACTACTTATACTTCTATGGAAACATACTTGCTTGCTAACTAGACTGGAAAAGAGGAACTAAGATCGTGTATCCTAAAATATCATTCGTCGAAAGAAATTAGCAATGTGGGAGAAGGTGCGAGTTCTAGAGAGCCAATGGATTTCCAATAGGACAAGGACATGACACACGTCGAAGCACCCTCATCTATGATGGTCCTCCTGATGATGTGATTTGTGTATACAATGTCAATTTGGAAGGTTACATGATAAGGAAGGTGAGGCTTCACATCACTAGTGTCAAACTTCATATTGATCAGGCTGGAAGAATTTGTCGCTCCAATCACGGATGACAATGTGGTGTGTTGCATGGGGTAGCTTGGAAGCACCTCTAAAGTAGACATCACACACGGTGTTTGAGCTAAATCCTCAACAATGTAATAGTTGGATGTAGCTCAAGTATTGAAGTTATTATTTGCCCATTTGTACAAACCATTTGGTATGTTCGGCATTGTTTCCTTCTCATGTTTTTTTATGTGGAGAGGCCCCTGAGGATCATAAGTTTCTTTACCTTTCGCTATCGAATCGGGATTACCATAATCACGATTTTTGGTTGAAAAGTCTTCCTCATATTATTTTAACTTTGAATAATTAACCACATTAATTAACTAGAAATATCCATTTAGAAAAGGTGCACTAGAAGTTCCCCCTTGCGAATTGGAAGTGGAAGAGTTGACTTGCATATTTTGTCCTTGTGGAAACGGATTTTACAATACAAAAGGATTTTTTTGTTGTTGAAAATTGATAAAACTTAGGGCTTCTTCCATATTCAGGAATTGATGAGTAAGGTGATCATCCCCACAAAGATTTCATGGGAAATTCACCTTTCTCTTTTCATCATTTTCCCCCTTAGCATTCTTATTAGGCGTTTTTTCATTTCACCCATTGCCATTCTTTCCATTTCCTTTCTTTTTCTCTCTAGGATGTTGAGAACCCTTATGAGTATTTGATTTCATAGTGTTTACATCTAAGTGTTGGGTAGTGGGGGTGGTTAAGCCAGAGGCTGGACCAACCACACTTTGTTGAATTAACAACTACTACATCTAGTTATAGACTAGATCTGTAACTTATCTTTGATAGGAACCAATAATTCCATCAGCATGTGTTCCCAAATTTTATTTGAATAAGAAGAGGTTTGAACACGGTGTGTTAGGCATGATCTCATAGAGAATTCCTGATTGAGAGTATATCAACCCCAATTGTTGTTCTCTAAAAATTGCTTGTTCTTTAGTAAATACGCCCGAAGTTGCTACATCCTTAGAGATATAAGGAATCAATTAATTAAGGAACCATTATAAAAGAAACTCTAGTGAATCGTGGCTTTAGTTAAACTCTTTTGTCTCCTCCATTCCCAAATATGATCAGAAATGTGCGTAGCCTTATCTTGTTCAAAGTTGTTCAAAAGCTCTATATCGACATCATACTGGAAAAATAGTTGGAAGTGGTTGAGAAAGAACATGGCAAGAACACCAAAAAATCACATACCTGGACCTCTCTAGTTCTATATACCATTTCTTGGAACCCCTGGTGAGGGTGAGTTCAAAAAAATGTAACCAGATCGGGTCATCGTTAAGAGAATTAGACAAGCACCATAAGTGAAACGTCATCACATGATCTTGTGGATAATCCCCGCTCTTTCCTTCAAATTGTGGCATAGTTGAAGGTAATTTGGTGGGGACCGCATGCGAATTCAAGTCATGATAAATGGGGCCAATTATCAACATAGAGAAATATGGAAAATGAAGATTTTTTAGAAAAGGTAGCATGGGCTCCATCATCGACTGATTAGTAGCTTGAAAAGAAGTTTTTGGATTGTAATTGGCACCAAGTTTCCAAGAAGAGTTTGTCGATGGACCAAATCTTTGGGTAAAACCTTGTTGGGTCTAGTTTAACATAGGATAACCTCCACCCATATGATTCCCATATGGAAATATAGGGTTTCCCCCTACATGCCCTCCTTGCGAAGGAAAGGGAAAGACATCCCTTGAAAGGGAAAGACCCTTACAAAGGACTCCATTGGGCTTGAAAGGGGTTCCCCCTGCCAACACAGTAGATGTGTTGAAAGGATTACTTTTGAATCCACGCATGAATGAAGTGGAGAATGGAATGATAGTAACACCTATAGAGATTCCCCTACCCCTGAATGGGTTAGGGTCGGAAGACGAGAAATTATTGTTCCCAATGGATGGGTACGATATAAGGATATGACCTCCCCCCAAAGGGGTCTCTTGTTATGGAATTGAAGAAATCCCTGCATGACATCCCTTGCAAAGGGAAATTCCCTTGCAAAGGATTACACTAGGATTGGAAGGGGTTTCCCCCTATCGATAAAATAAATGCGGCGAAGGCATTACTCCTGAATCCACACGTGAATGGAGTGGAAGTGAATGGCATGCTATCACCACCTATATAAACTCCCCATCCCCTTAATGGATTAGGGCCATAAGAAAAGAAATTACCACTCCCAATGGATGGGTATGATACAGGGATGTGACCTCCCCCCCAAGGGGTCTCTCGGTAGGGAATTGAATAACTCCCTACACCAATGTTAGAAACTTGGGACGTCGACTAGGAACCATTCAAAAAATTAAGCATGCCCATCAATGGCATACTGAATGATAAAATGTTCATTATTGATGTAAATGACATGGATACACTCATAGAAAGAGTGGAACCAATGACCAGTGTAGAAGTGATGTTGATCAAAGTGGCTATGATGGCATAAACCACACTATTCATCGTCTTAGATGCCCTGGGAGGAAATATCTCGTTGGTGATTCTTTCCTAAGTGGGAGTTGTATGGAATTATGACCCAGAAACTTATGGAGTGTTGTACATAGTGGCCTAATGAAGAGGGCTACTATTATTGTAGACTGACCTAGGAGGTGGTTTTTATACCATAGGTAATGGAAAAGTTTTGGTTAGCGAAGGGTTGAATGGTGGAGAATATTCTTCAACTCTGAGATATTCAACTTTTGCAACCTCTGATTCCAAAGTGTTAACTTCTGATGGTTCCATATCTGAGATCTCGAATTGACCAGTCGGTACAAAAGAACATGATTTATCAAGGTGATGCCTTAGCAAAGGCAGGGGAGAATTATCTCTAAATTCTTCTTCTGGTGGAAGACCTTGAATTGTCCTTGATCTACAATACAGTTGATTATCCATTTTGATCTTTAATCTCTAGGTGACTATCCACACACCTTCTTGAAGCAATCTATGACCACCAAGCACACCACTAAAACCATTCCTAGAGGTAAAAACAAACAAAAACTACTTTTCCGATATCCTGGCTCAGGTGGATTAGGTCTTGAAACCATAACAGTGATGAATTAATGAAGGGACCTTCCAAATGGAGGAATGGGTTGATTAATGCTTGTGTACCAATGAATGAAGGAATTAGAAGCAATTATCCAAATCTCCACTAATCAGCCTTATCCACTGCAAGTACGCAAGCTTCGCGGGGAACCCTCTAGTAGTATTAAAAAGTGTGGTGCAAACTTTTCCCCGGGTACCACAAGTAAACCCTCATAGTCACCTCTGAAATCCTTAGGAAGAGAAAATATGGTTACCGAATCACAATCAGCATCTGGGTTGACAGTCGATAGTCATGATAGAATGTATGGGCAGGGTAACAAAGACCAAATATTTTCCATCAGTGTCACTTCATAAAATTTCAATATAGGTCAGAGGCTCCAGAGGAATGATGTCGAGAGGGACAATATCACTTAAATAAAATTTAAAAAGGTTCAAAATTTGTGGAGGAATTATTCCAAATGATTCAGTGTCACTACAGGAAAAACCCCAATTATACGATCTCTCAAACTATGCCCAGTTAATCTTTGGAGGGGAATCTCCTTGCCTCTTCCTTATGTTACCTCGTCCTTAGCTCCTATGTGAGAGGATTTTCCCAACCACGCCTATTCGATAGTTGTATTTTACACTCCCTATATCAGGCTCCTAATTTTGTTTTGTGGCCTTGGAGAAATTTACTCTCCAACCTACACCAAGGCCCTAGCATAAACTTGTTGTTGTATTCTATCGAAACAAAAAATGTTTAATAAATTTTATCAAGCATTCATTTTATTGGTTTTTACTTACTCAGAAGGTTTATGGATGAAACTTAGATGATGTTTTGACAGACCCAAAGAAAAACACTTTAATAACACAAAGAAAAAATGTGGTTTCTTTACTGAAAATTAGAAGTGCTAACAATGCTTCAGATAAAAACAAACTATTTTATTTTATACTTTTGAAAATGAAAGCAATATATTTTCTTGTATGCAATATTTTGAATCACTTTGCAATGCAACCTAAAATACTTCGTTGAAGGAAATGCAAAAAAAAATGCAAAAACTTTGCAAAAAGGGTTTCTTTTCTTTTATGGAAGGCTACTATAACTGAAATCAACAGCTATTAAAAACAAATAAAGATGCCTAAATACTTGAATGGTAAGGGGAAATTTATTTTCTTGAAAAATTTAAAGGCAAAGGAAACAAGAGAAGAAAAACTAGAAAACAAGTTATTTTTTGTCTCTTTTGTTAAAAAGAAATGAACATGCAACTAAAATGAAAATTTACTTTTTATATATATATAAATGAAGGGAAGAAGGTAAAAAAGAGGAAAAGAAACAATTTATAATCACTAAAACAACATTCAATCTGGAAACTAAGCCTAGACATACAACTAACCTTTCAACTAACCTTAAGAACCTTAAAACCAAAAGACCGACTTATAAACAAGAAGGATATTTTAGATAATTTGAGAGTTTTCTAAGACTTTACAAAGAAATTAAAGAAAACACAAACCTAGGAGGTTCGGATTATTATGAAGAACCAACCTAGACCCTCCAGTTTCTCGGTTTTCTACTAGTTAGTGGAGTATGGTTAGTATATGCAACAATGAATGATGATGTTTGGGATATGGAAGGAATGGTTAATTTGATCAAAAATGTTATTTTCATTTTCATATTTGTTTTGATGAGTCAGATGATCATTGTCCAAGCAGGAAGAATGGATGATACTTGACAAGTGAGGAAATAATGCTCTCACTTTATTTATGAATGAACCAATCTTTTGGAGGTCCAAAATCTTCTCAGTGGGGAGGAATGGTCCAAGTGGATTTTGTGACTGAAATTTTGATGAGAAGGAATCCATTGAAAATATCTTGAAGGCATATTTCCAATGCAACTTGAACGGGCTCAAATAGACATTGTATGCAAAAGTTATGATGTTCTAAAGTTTTAAACAAACAGAAAAAGTCAACAAAGGCAGGACACATGGTAGCTTCAAGAGTTTACACATGGCATGTACGGATAGGGTATTGATGTGGAACTCTACGGACATAATTTTGATGTGTTAGTTGTTGACTGTGCACTAACATGGCAGGTGATTATGTGTTGACTGGGTAGGCGACTATGCATCCAAGTGGTCGAATCAGAGTGTGACACGTGTCCCATTTAGAGTGTGCCATGTGGCACCCCCAATCAGGCTAAAAGGGTCTAGAACTATGAATTTGAGGCTAATGGTAATATAACCTCCGACTTATGAAACAATAGTGAACAAATGTAACCAACGGACCACAATTAGAGTTTTTTATGGTCAACGGAGAATTTGGTAGTTAAAGTTATGGTTGTAACTATAACCAAATGGGAGAGTTTATCAGGCTTGAACCTGTGACCTCTGCCCATAAAAATATTAAAAAATACCATAATTAATCAACACACAAACCATATATGACTTGATGTCAAATGGAACCATATCTATTTTTTTATTAAAATATTTATTGGCCTGAAATATCCCAAAGGGTTCAGGCTTTAAAACCTTTGACCATATATATTATGGTTAATTAAAATATTAGTTTGGTTTTTAATAGACCATACATGATATGGTATATATTTTTTGGTTATTAATAGATATATGGTTATTAACCATATATTTGATGACCGTTAAAAGTGAGTCGAATCAAAACTTGAGCCATCGACCCTTTGGTATAAAATCAAAGGTATTTTTCCATTGATGGGAAGTTCGTCTTGTAAATTGAATTGCTATTGTATTTTCATTTATGCGGAGTTATTTCCTGCATAGAAAATATTGGAAAAGTAGGTTTTAGGCCTAGTTTTGGCATTCAAGCTGAGGAGGTGATTTTTGTATTGTGTCAGAGCCTTGTAGTAGAGTTGGAGACAACATTGTATGCAATTTGGGAGATTTTTTTTATGTAATATGAGCATTTGAAAATCATTAATAAATAGGTCACTCATTGGAAGTGGACCCATAGGCATAGCCCAGGAGGGGTGAATTCCATTATGAACCTTGTATTTGTCTCTTCTTTATTATTTCTACTATTTTTCTTCAATTTCACAATTCTTAATTATTCACTAAATGTTTTTTAGTATAGAGAAAAAATTAATTCACTTTTATAACTTGCAAATAATTCACATTATGAAATCACCCCTTGCATGAGAACACCTCAGAAAATGATGGATCACGAGAGGGACTATGTAGCAATGAAGGGGGTGCATGCGCCTGGAGGGTGAGGATGGAAAGGGAGAGAGAACTCAAGAATGCATATGGCATGGTGGGTGGAATCATGAGGGTGTGTTGGGAAATAACATTGAGATAAATTCTTGTCATGGTTGCTCGTGGAATAGAGAAACAACCATATGAATAAGTAATTGTATTTAATGTGTTAATTATGTTGAAAGATGGGTCAATTTTTGTTTGAATTGTGTTAATATGTTGTGTAGAAGACACGATTACAACTATTTGAAAGTTGGAGATTCCATTATCATAACTAGAGTTCCTAGAGCCACAACTGAGAGACTTCTTGTCTGACCTTGTGTTTGAACCTTGGAAGGGAAGTGGTATAGCCTGAGGGACTATAGTGCAGAGAAAGGGGTACACTTCCTTTGGTTGTGTAGGTTGAGGGAAATGATATTTTGTTGGTTGAAATTGTTGTGGGAATTGAAAAAGTATGAAAGATATTGCATTTGGAGCCAGAGGAAAGCAATGTAGACCACGAAGAATGAGAGACTGCTTGTTGGAACTAGTGCTGAAATGATGAATAGTGAAATTATCTTGCATCTTTTGAGGCAAGGGAGCCTATGTCTCTATGGTTTTTGTGCGGGATTTCCTATGTTTATATATTTTTTGGGTCAGGGTGCCTATGTATCTATGGATTTTGGGCCAGAATACCTATGTGTTTATGTTGGGTTGGGATGCATTTGTGATATTCGGTCAAAGAGCCTATATATCGAGTAAAGGCAAGGTATTCTAGTTTTGTAACATGTATGAGCACATGTAGGGTTTTTTTCACTAAGGACAGTGAAAAAATAAAGGGGGGGGATGTAACATCCCCAATTTTAATCCCCACAAATTATAATGTAAATGTATGAATGTGAATTAGGTTGGTGAGTCTATGTGTTGGGGTGAAGAGACTGTATTGATTTAATGTAGTCGAGGGATAAATTGTATATTTCATTTTATTTTATTTTTTGTCCGTGACCTGTGGGACTAACCTGTGGCTAAGAAACCGTGACTCAAGGGAATCTAAGCCATCAAAATCACCTGGGGATTGCACCTGGCCTGAGCCACACCAACCCTTAACATGGTTGGATTTTTTGTCCCCGCAGATTTTGAACCGGTGACTTTAACATCACGGAGTGGCTTAACAACACACTTTGTCATCGACTGTCCTACACCTTGGGGACGGGGATAAATTGTATATTATGTACATTGAAATAATTAATAAGGATGATAATCACTAGTTGCAATATGAGAGGGATGAAAACAATGGGGGGGATATGATTCCAAGAGAGAGGGGTCCAAGGGAAAATTATGCATGGGTATTAATCAAAACCCACATTCCTAGAATTATTGTCATTGTGTATAACCTTCTATTTTTTGTTGAGTTTTTTCAAAGCCAATCATTAAACTCATGTAAGAGAGTGGGTGTGAGGATTCACATCCTAGAGTTATGGTAGCATGGGGTTGAAGTAAAATCATATTTGGGAAGAGTGAGAGTTACACAAGAAAGGGAGTGTTACACACTTAAGTGGTGGAGTGTTTTTCATGATCCCTAGACATGTTGGGGGAGAAATTTATCATATGAAGGTAAAAATACTATGTGAAAATGTATTATTCATTTTTATTGAAAAAAGGAAATTAATTTAGTGTGTGAATCCAACTCACATATAGTTTCCTAATATCACAGAGAATTTGAGAGTCTCAAGGATGGTTGAGAGATTTTCTCAAACCAATATCCTAATTTGGTGGATCTTGAGAGATATTTCCTCCCTAAAATCCTTGAGACATATTTTCTCCCTAAAATTCTTGAGAGATATTTTCTCCCTAAAAATATTGGAGATCCCAATTTAGTGGATTTAGTGAATGATATTCTCCATGGTGATTAATCCTCCAACTCCTATATAATGAGGTCATTATAAGGTGAAAAGGGGGAACTTGGGAATATCAAACCTTTGATCTTGTAAGGAAGTAGTTCATAGCATCATACATATAGCCTTGTGGCATGAAGGGGATGGAAAAATGAGAGCTTGGAGGAATTTTTGCAGCATCATCATTGAGGTTGTAAATCTTCAATTTATTTCCACTTTTAATATATAACTTGGCATATTTCTCTCAATGTCTACAATGTTCATTTAATGAATGTTTATCTTTGTCTTGTTCAAGTCCAGCATAGATAAAAATACTTTCATATAATGATATATAATAGGAGAAGATGATTGTCTTGTCTCTTTCACAAGGGCTTCTTCCATACTAGGAGCTTGAAGATCAAGTTCAATAGTTGGAGTAGTGAGGACAACCTACAAGAAAGAGGTAAGCCATATATTTTTTCCTCTTTCTTTCTCTCTTCTAATTCCAATAGTTAACATATAAATTAGTCTTAAGAGGAAGTTAATCTCTATTTGTTTTCCTTTTGTCTTGGATTTAAGGAAATGCGATCCAAGGGGGATTTCACCTGTCCTCAAGGGGAATTCACCACAACATAAAATTGGCGACTCCATTGGGGACTCAATTCCTTGGTTTTTATCCCTTAGATTTTGATTGTTTCTTGATTTTGGTTTGTATGATGTTTCTTTGAACTCTTCCCCTTCCCTCATCATTGTTGGGAAGTTTCTTTAGTCAATAGCTTGTTCTTTGTTGGATATAGGAATATTTTTTGTGTTTGTTTGATCATTTCTAGACTTCAACACTCATATGTAGTCTCCTGCAGAGCATTGATATCCTTATCAATATATTGGGTAGAATCGATCTCCTAATCAACACCCTCTATAATTTTCTTGGGGAGTGTTGAAATTTGTTCAACACCTTGTCTGGAGTATTACAAGAGTGTTGAACTCCTTCTTGGTCAATTTCAAGCCTATTTTTCCTTTGTTTCTTAGATATTTTTATTTAGAGATTTTCTTCAGAGTCTTTTAGGATTGGTTATGATTTTGGTTGATTTGAAGGTTTGTGTTTATCACTTTTTTAGCCTCTTTTGAATTATTATCTCTAATCAAATTGTGAAGGGTTCATAGTTTCCAAGTTTAACTTGATCCTTTGGCACAATTTTTATTGTCATCAGTTTGATCTTTGTTATTTGCAAGATTTCAAAATTCTGTCATTTCCATTCCAAAAATTTCCAAGTGTTTCACTTGTTTATTTTGGAGTTCTTTTCATTAATATGGATATTTTATAGGTTGTGTCAAGCCTAGTTATTGAGTTTCTTACTTTTTTCTCTTGGGAAAACTTTTGATCCCTTGAGGCTATTCCTGAACTCTTTGGCCACTTTGTTGTTTAGTTTCTTGTTTGTTAGTCCTAAAATATTTGTCCTTGTTGCAACTTTGCATTGATTATTCATCTTTTCTTTTGAGGTTTTCAAAAAGTGATTTCCCTTCTCTCTCTATAGATTTGGGTTCTTGTTTGAACTTGTGTTAGAAGCATTCTGACATTCGAATTCCTTCATTTCTTACTTGAGTGCATGTTTTTTTTGGATTCTTTTCTTCATAATCCTTTGCCTCGAAATTGAAATCTTTCATTGAAATTAAGGAAGCAGAAAACATTGCATTTGAAATAATTTTATTGCATTTTAAAACAAGCAAGATTTTTTTCATTCTAGTTAGTGGTTGGAGCATTTTTTATCTTTCATTTTGAAAAATATTCCCCCCTCATGGATGGGGGGCATGAATTGTGTATCCTATAGTTTCTTTGACTCATACACCAAACACCTTTTGCATTCAAATAGTAGTTCATGTTTCTTACATTGCATGTTACACTTGTTTCTTTGCTTGAAACCTCTTGCTCCTTTCTATAGATAGGCTTCATCAAAACTAAAGATTTCATTCAATTCATTTTTAATTCTTCTTGGAATCAGAGTTATCACATCATAATTTCCACTTCCATTTACCCTTTTGAGTAACAAAAACCATAAAAGGAACAAGTGCATAATCTAAAATCAATTAGAATTTTTTCTTTTATAGAAAACCAACAAGTCTAGGATTGTAGGGCCTTGGTTGTAGGGTGGAGAGTAAATTCTCAAAGGACACTGAAACAAGACTATAGAACACTAAAGATTTAAAAAATCCAACTGTCGTATAAGCATATCCAGAAACCCCCTCTAACATAGGGAATAAACATGAGGTTGCATGCAGAAGAGTAGCAGAGATTACCCCTCCAAAGCTTGACCAAGCATAGTGGAAAGAGTATATATTGGGGGTTTTTATTGAGTGTTATTCGCTCATTTGGCCTCGGTACTTCATGAATACCAAATCTGTTTGAGGTCCTTGGGAGTATTACTGGTCCACTTATTTTCAGTCCTCTGGAAGAGATTCAGACTTTGTTTTCCTTCCCATACGTTTGGTATCGACTGTCGATTGTACCCCCCTGAAGGTCGAATGTGAGATGGTAACCCTAGTAACTTGTCATAGGTATCTATAGAGGTGGATGTGGGGGGATTCCCATGGTACCTGAGGCATACATCACATCACAATTTTAGTACCCTTGGAGGGTGACCCCACGAAGAGAGGGTTTCTTTCACCAAAAAGGGATATTACGTGGAGGTCAAGGTAATTGTTTCTCATATCTTCGTTGATGACCTCATCTCCCATCTCCAGAAGATCCTTACTTCCTTTTTTCCATATTACAAGGGAGTTGTTTTATTTTTCTTATATTATAGGGACTTTGGTAGTGAGTTATCTTTGATTTAGTGACCTTAGGTTGAGTTTGTGTCTGCAACATTTCTTGGGACTACCAACCAAGGAACCCCTTTTACTGGGAACCTTTTTTTTTCCTTCTTTTGGAAACATTGGTCCTCCCTATATTTCTACATTGAGCCTTGTTGGATTCACCATAGGATTATCGGTATGGTAGTTTTCCACTCCGGTGATCCCAAATTATCCTAGTTCTTTGAATGAAATCCCTCCACCCCATGAACATCAACCTCATGTTTACCCTTTTCCTTCTTCACTTGTTGCGTCTTTTTCCCTTTATTCTTTTTCTCCTAGTGAAAGTCTTAATGATAGTAACCAGGAGGCTCAAAAGAAGAAGAAAAGGAAGAAGAAGAAGAATAAAAATAAGAAAGGGGGAAATCAACCATCCACTGATAATCATGATGGGAGTGTTGATGATATTGAAAAGTCTACCAACACACGTTGCAAGTCCAATTTCCCTTATAGGATTTGTAATTATGGCCACCTTCTTAAGTATTTCCTTGGTATTCCAAAGGTTTCAGAAGTGTGGTCTCAGGTTTCTTAACAACCCATGTTTCCATCCATTGTAGGTCATGTTGGTGACAACCCATCGACTATTAATCATCATGTTATGAACCAAATGCTCAAAAATATCATAAAATAACAAAACTACACACCATGTAAAGAATGTCAACATGGAGAACAACTCCAATATAGATATGATACACAATAACTCCTTAAAGAATAGGGGAACCCCCTCCAAATAACCAAATACCTTTCATACTTCACAATTCAACTGTCAATAATGAATATATGATCTCTTATATATAGTTATTCACACTTACACATGAGGACCCTTTATCACTAGGTCGACCCTATTACATATGTATTTACACATTACATGTACATTTAGTCTCATATATGCTCCCTCTTGGGGTCATATCATATACATTTAGCCATATATATGCCCCCCTTGGTTCATAACATAGTACCCTCATTCAAAAAACTTTGTCCTCAAAGCTTTGCATTTAAATGTTTCACATGTGATGAAACCAAGTAATATGATTTTATTATGTTCCATCTTTCTTCATTCCATTCTTGATGATCTATCCATCCAAAAAAAATTATTTTCGGTCTTATTCCTTGGTGTCTAGTTGTTGAATAATTTTATTTCCTTTGATTCCATGTATTTTTGTTGAAGCTTCTCCAATTTGTAGTCGTTGTTCGTCTTTGATAGTAGTTTTTTTAAGAGTACTTTGGTGATGCCTTGTTCCACGAATATTGACAAGTATTCCATCTTCTTCCTTTGTAATGTTGATAGCATCCTTATTTTCTTCCTTGAAATGTTTCTTGGTAATGAGGGTGTCGATACAGTTTCACATTTGATGGTCTTCCTTCACTCTGCACATGCATTTCATCTATATTCTTTTCAGCAACAATGGAATCCTCGATCATCTTTGTTTAATCTTTGATTACTCTAGCCTTCAAGATAATACCATCATATTTGGCATGTACATCCTCTAGATGGAGTTCAACTTCTTCAAATATCTTATGTTGGCCTTCTTGAATCTTGTCTTCTTTCTACTTTTGAAGCTGCAATCTAATCCCATCTAACAAATTTTGACGTCCTTCTTCAATTTTGGATTATATTCCTGATTTTACCTCATCAGTATTTAAGGATTCCTCAATCTTCATGAAAATTTCATCTTCCAGTCTCTTGGTAGATTCTTCATCCAAGATCCTTATTTCTTCTTGATTTTGAAAATGCTTATTTTCTTCTTTCAATATCTTGACCCCATCCAATAGTTTTTTTATTATGTTTTTGTAATCTACATATCTCTTCATCTTTCTTTTTTAAATCTTTGCTTGAATCATCATTTTCCCACTTTGATTTACTATTATTTTCTTTCTTTAAGTTATTAACCTCCTTAATGAATGATTCATTAATGGATTGTATCTTAGATATCTCCTCACCCTTGTTCTTAATCTATTCCTTTTCTTATTTTAATTCATCTTGAATTCTACACATTTCCTCCATTTTTGTATCCCTAATCCATTTATCTGAGAATATTTTTTCAAATTATTCCCATGTGGAGTGGACTCTAGTATCTTCATCAAGGCTTCTCCACCACTTATGCGCTCCACCTAAAAAAGAAAAATATAACCCACAAGGACTTATACCAATCCTTATAAAATATTCCTTTACCATCCTCAACCATTCTCTGGGAGGGATTTCATATTTATATTCATCTCTTGTAAATTTAGGTATTTCAATTGATTATTAATTGATGTCTAGTCCCAACCCTCAAATCACAACCTCAATGTATTAATAATAAATATCTCAAATAGTTGTAATACTTATTCCAATATTCTCTTTTATGTGTTATATTTCCAATGGATTTTGAATCAGCTCAATCAAACATTCCAATCAAAAGTTATGATAATTTTAAGTGAACATACCTTTGAAACCCTGATTTGGAGTCTATCCTCCTGGCCGACCTTACTTATGATGTATCTCTGCAATTTAGGCCCTTCTCAGTCTAAAATTTCGACCTACAGTACTCTTAAATTTCTTCTTCGCAATGCCACATGTCTGACCAAAATTGGATGTGCCAAGTAGAATTTATGGTAACTTCCCCACAACTTGTTGATTTGTGTCCCTTCCAAGAGAGAGCACTTGTAAAGAATTCCAAGAGCACAATATGTGATATTGGATTCTAAAACTTACAGCAAAAATACTATAGACTATCCATTGTCCAATGAAACTAGTCTCACTTAATTTGGATACTCATTGAAGAATATATTATTTTTTAACTTGGAACACATGTTTGAGACTAGTTAATATGACTAGTCAGATACCCTATCTTACACAGGGTGTATCTACAAAAGTAGGATGACCCAGAAGCTGAAAATTTTACAAAATCTACCTTGATAATTTATATGAATATCCTTTTGGTTTCATGGTCTAAAACATCACAAAAAAAAAATTATAGCAAAAATTCCTCAATGACTAAATTTATGATGATTCCAGAACCCTATCTTACATAGGCTATATCTTCAAAATTATAAGCCTCGGGAGTTGAAATTTGAACCCCACATACCTTAATCTGTCTAATAAGTATCCTACAAGGGGTTCCTTCTAAAAAATCATATAAAAAAAGTTATAGGGAAAATTCCAAGGTGTCTATGATGCAACAATGAAGCCCCAAGACCTTGAGCTCTGAAACCAAATGTTATGAACCAAATGCTCAAAAATATCATAAAATAACATAATTACACACCATGAATATAATTTCAACATGGAGCACAACTCCAATATAGATAAGTTACACAATAAATCCTTAAATAATAGGGGTACCCCTCCAAATAACCAAATACCTTTCATACTTCACAATTAACCTGTCAATAATCAATACATGATCTCTTATATATAGTTATTCACAAGTGCACATTAGGCCCATTTATCACTAGGCAGACCCTATTACATATGTATGTAAACATTACATGTACATTTAGGCCCATATATTCCCCCCCTTGGGGTCATATCATATACATTTAGTCATATATATGCCCCCCTTGGGTCATAACACATCAAGTTTGGGGGGAAAGGTTCAAGTCATAATTCCTTGTTGGTTATGTGGGGAAATGCATCACACTTACCTTTTCCCTTGTATGGATGATTCTTCACAATTGTTGGAAGACATTGTTATTTCCTAGCAACAACCTTTAGTTGATTCCCATGAACCTTCTTCCAACCAACCATTGGTTGATGAAGTGATCAGTTTGATTCCATCTTGGTTGATCTCGCTCTCCCCTTGGAGAGTGAAGTTAATAAAGTGGTTAGAACAATACAATCCTCAATCGATCCCACCCTTCCCTTGGAGAGTGAATTGGATACCACTCAGGTCTTTCTTGTCACTTCATATTCCTCCAGACAAGGAGTCATTTGACCTATGTCAACGGAACCCCCTCCAAATATTGAGGTCATTTCCTTTGATTGGAATATTCTGACGAAGCCTCACCTTCCTTCCTACCTCCCTTTCATAATTATCATGTAGGTTTGTGATAAGACTAGAGTACATAGAACTATTGTTGATGAAGGAACTTCTTTTAGCATTCTACCCTCAACTGCTTGGCAATCTATGGGTTCCCCTCAACTTGTGTCAGTGACCCATCATCAGTTGGATTTTAATAGAAGATCTAAAGAACATTTAGGGATCCTTCCTCAATTTTCCATCCCCTTAGGAGGGAAAATTATATGTATTGATGTTATGATAGTCCATAGCCCCTTGGAATTTAATTTTCTCCTTGGGAAGGACAATGTTTATGCTATGAAATTTATCGTGTCAACACTCTTTCGAGTGATACCTTTCCATCATAATCGAAACATTGTGACCATTGACCATATTTCGTTCATTGGTCCTAATATGACTGTCAAACATCCAAATCCCATGAATTTTCCTTATATGCAAGTGGTATCCCACCCACCATAGGTTAATTATGTGGCATCATGTCCCATGCATTCAACTCTGAATGAGAACAATCCTCTCTTTGTATGCTCGCCTTCTTTGGAATTAGATATGGTAGTTGACATGGTAACTCTCTTGCTAGGGACATTGGAGCATGTTCTCTCCCCTATTTATCATATTGAATCTCTTGACATGTATTTCTTCCAGATCATTATTCTTTATTTTGATGAAAACCTTTTGGAAGCTATGGTCAAGGTTTACAAGAATAGTTATTTTAATGTGTTAAGATTGTTGGCATGTTTACAAGAAGAATATGCTTGTCATTGATGGAAAGAACAACATCAAACCTAACCTTGATAGCACAGAAGACGATAAATCTTAGAAGATATAGCGGTTTCCAGAAGTGTAGACGAGGTCCAAGAGACGGACTCACAGGAGGAGCAAAGGTCGAGACCCGTGAACACTTAGAAAACCTTCTAAGTCAGATAGATTAGAATCTTAGGTGGAAAAGCGACAGTGGTCGTTGGATCACCGATACAGAGGACCAACAACTATGGGATTTAATTAATGGAATGATAGGATAAGTGGGGAAAAACAATTGAGAATTCGATCATCCAACTTTACGTCAGCCATCGGATTGATTTAAGTGGAAGGACAGGATAAGAAAGAGTTGTTGATCTAATATCTTGATCAATGAACAAAATTATTTTAGGTCTAAATATGTGAGGAGGTTATGCTTCGGAGAAATCACTTCGAGAGTTCCAGTTTGAGATCTTAAATCCCTGAAGTCCAAAGAGTCGGAAAGCCAGAGTAAACATCAGTCGTCAAATCATTTTAATGTGGAAGGATAGGATAAGCTAGAAAAGTAGCATCGCAGAAATATCAAGCTATCAATATAATAACATGATCGATGAACAACATTTAGTTCGAGTCTAAAATTTGCGAGGAGGTTACTGTTTGGGGATTCTCACTTTGAAAGAATTGGTGACCTAAAAATTTGAAATACCCGATGTCCCGAAGGTCGAAGTCCTGAAGTGAATGAGAATCCACGTCAGCAAGGACACGTGGCACAATCAAACAATGATAAGTCTCAAGTTGATTCGGCATTTCAAGTACATGAAAATCACAAATCCGAGTGACATGTGGCATCTACTAGGCTCATGACACATCATCAAGTGACGTAAGTAAGTGACGTCACTCCAGGAGTTTTACTTCAAAAGCTTTACCACCAACACTTTCCCAAAGTTCCAGAGTCTCAAAGTGGTTGGGTTCATCCATCATCAAGGAGGATAGGTGGTGAGAGATCCACAACTTTGAAACTTTGTGGATGGGGAGAACGTGAAAATCGTTGAAGAAAAAATCTTGATCATTGATCGTCAAGGGAAGTATGTGTCAGTTGATCTGAGATTTTGGAGAAATCTCACTTCAAGGATTTCCAGTTGAGACTTGAGAATTCCAAATTCCGGAGACGCGAAAGGATCATGACCATTGATCTGAAAGGGACACATGTCAATGGATTGTCAGCTACGGGAAAAAGAAAAGGAAGGTTGAAAGGTTGGAAAGTTGATATTTCCAAACCATGAATACTCGAAGGGATTGTGACCATTGATTCGAGAAGACCATGTGTCGTTAAATCATGGAATCCAAGTGAAATGATTTGGGAGCAAGAGAAGTTTGAGAATGGAGACTCCTGAAGCTCTAAAGGTGAAATCGATCTCGTCTGTTGGTTTGGACGGCCACATGTAACTTGGTCATTGAGACTAAGGATCATGCATGGATGAAGGAAATAAGGCACAAAAAGACAATAGATCAGAGTCGTTGATCGAGAGAATCTGTCAGAGACTACAAGATCAATGATCACGCCTGATTGTGGAATTATAAGTTGCTCGGAAGTTAATTTTGTGAGGGCAGGCCGCAATTGAAACCACGATATCAGAGAAGGGGTACGTGGCAGTTGGAGGTAGATTATGGGGAGAAAAGAAGTTAATCCCAAACCACTTTTGGACATGCCTGCAATCGTTTACTTACGTAAGGATGTAGCCCGAGGTCACATGCGACAGAGGGCTAATGAGAAGAGAGCTCGCGCTTGCAATCAACTGGTCATGTGAAGTTAATTGCCTAAGGTCATATCAGAAAATAGGGATCTAGTGCTCTCTAGACCAAGCACGTGATGCGCCTTTTGAATAGGAGTATGGTCACCGCCAGAGGTCACATGAAGGAAGGGAATTAGAAGCCAAAGAAGCTAAAAAAAAATGACTAGCTGTAATTGCCAGAGAAGATGAATAATTTTGACTGACGGACAAGAAAAACATTCTCAGGATGATTGCCAGAGAAGCCAAAGAACCTTGAATAACAACCAGAGAAGATAAAGACTTCGCATGGTGATCAGGCAGATGAATCGATGTGTGAAAGGCATGCAAAATATAGAATACAAAGTGTCTCTCGGAGAGTGATGCGTGATGGTAGGACGAGACACAGTGCATAATCTGAAGGGGAGATCTATGGCCTAGTGAAGAGGATGTAGAGGCAACACATAGCATAAAAGTCAGAAGAGAAGTTGAATAGTAGGTGGTGTTGAGCACAGGAAGAAAAAGAGCAGAGCATGGAAGCTGAATGATGAAGAAGAAGAACAATATATAGAATTTGAAGAAGGCAGAGGAGACATGGAGCTATAACAGACCAAATGAGAGACAGAGAAAGTAAGTAAAGTTTTGTAAGATTCATTCAGGGTGGTAGGTTGGTGCTAGGGAGGATTGCAGTCCTATAAATTCTAGTTGGTGCTAGAAGATATTCTGGGAGTTGGTGCTTCCATCTAGTGGGTGCTAGAGAAACCTG
>ML839623.1:114566-126105 GCA_009831015.1 Picea engelmannii | reverse complement strand
CGTCTAGGCTCACTCCTAGGGAATCCAAGGGGGGTAGACCCTACTTACTATGTTAAGGTTGATTAGATGATCTAGGAGTTAATTTTAGTTCTTAGGCTAGGGAGACCCAATCCAATGGCAAACAAACAATGCAAATGCAAATCTTTAATGACAAGAAAACCCCTTGATCTACAAGTTATATTAAGACTAGTGCCTAAAGCTGGGTAAATGGAGTCAATAAGATTATACAACAAATATACAATAAAACAAAAGTAGATGTTGCTATAAGATATCCACAATAAATAAAAGAAATTACTTTACACTTTAAACCAATTATGAATATTTTCTACAAATTGGAAAACAACATGAAATATATATATATATACAATGAAATGAACAACTAAATGATTATACAACTATAAGTTAGATAGTGAAACATCTACACCATGGATTAGAAAATAAAAAGAATACTAGCTTTATACAAATATCTCCAAATGAATAAATAATGCTTATATAAAAAATAGAGGTGCTTTAGTATATGTAAACATCCACAATGAGAGAAAGTGACTTAAAATGTGAAATTGCTCGGGAACTAGAATCACATGAAAAGTAAATCGTTTGAAGTGTAAAATTGCACAACTTGAAGAAGTTGAAATAACTTTGAGAACTTGAAGTGCAATGTTGTGAAAGTAGTGTGTAGGTTAATTTTAATAAGTTTTAAGTCTTTCTTTGATTAGGGGGAATTAAAGTGTGATAGATACAAGCCTAGACTATGTGACTACCCCAAATTGTTATTCCCTCAACCAAAAGGAATTGCTGGGTGCTCAAGAGGAAGGGCAAAAAAGGCCCTTCCCTAGCTCCACATGTCAACTCAGAATGCTTGGGCGCTCAAGTAAGGAGGACACATAGTGCCATGAAGCCATCCTCGACTTACACCCCCTGTAGCCTCCCAAGTCACCCTTTTTGGTGATTGAAGCAATAAAAGTTTGGATGCCTAATTACTAAACTCCAAACCTTTGCCCTTTCTTGTCACCCAGAATCCACAAAGTGGGAAGGGAGAGAATACGGAGCAGAGATAGAGAACAAATATGATTACTTTAGCAATAATTGAAATGACTTGGAAATTTAAATTGCAACCCCACAACAATGGCAGAAGTGGAGGACTAGCCTACTGTTTTGGCCAAGGTGGGTGTAATAAAAAAATTTAAATGACAAGAAAGCAAAAGCAACCACAACAATGGCAAAAGTGGAGGAATAGCCTACCTTTTTGGCCAAATTGGGTATAATGAAAAATTAAAAGACTTGGAAATAAATGAGCAACCCCACAACAATGGCACAAGTGGAGGACTAGCCTACTGTTTTGGCCAAGGTGGGTATAATGAAAGAAAATGCAAGAAAATAAATCTAACTTTAGCCTTCACGATTTTGCAAAGATGGCTTAGGCCAATCTCTTTGCAAGGTGTGGACAATTTTTCGTAAATTATTACAATATCAGATTTTTATCTTTTATGAGAGAAGGAAAACCCAAGAGACTCTCTTTGGGTTGCTTACAACACTTTAGAAAAGGAAGATGAAGTGGAATTTGATATCCCAACTTTAGAATGTATTTGGAGTGCCTTGAGGGCTCAAAACAAGTAGCACTTCCTCCTTGTTGTTGAAAATCTGCATAAAAATCAGCAAGGTATCTCTTACTAGAAAATGCTACAAACACCAAAGACTTGTTAATTTTCATTAGCCCAATGAAACACAAATTTAAGTAGAGAAATCTGAAGATATAAGTGAGTTTAAATGACCATTATAGAGCAAATAAGTGCTTATGAAAGAAAGGAGAGTGGTGGATACAAAGGAGGAAAACAATGGAAACTTTGGTTGATTGAATGAGTGAGTTTTCCACTCTAAAAATCACTCCTCCAATCTTCTAGTTACCTGGAAACATGTATAGTTCTTGCTACACAAGACACAAGGAGGTGAGAGCATCTAAAAAAGCATATTGTTATCCCCCACTTTTAGGGATAACTAAGAAGATTATGTCTCGAGGCCCACAGGTCCTAGACATGGAGTACCGAGATCCAGATAGACATGAGCATGGCCCTGGAGGGCCCATCTTTTCTTCCTTTCAACGCCTCCACTTTGTGAGCAGCAGTAGCATCCATCACCTCGGCTTGGTCATGTATCTGAGATGGTTCTTGCTCCATGAGGTAATGAGTCCGAGTATCATGGTATGTGTCACACTGATCCTCAAAACCTTTGAATATGTGCATCTAGTTCTTTTTGTTTCTAACGGGTGCTTGGATCTTATACTTATCCACTTGACCATGTCCGGGGGGGATGACAGGATGCCCTAGTAAGCTTGTGCCCATAGGTTTTGAGTTGCCACTGGGGGGGATTCATGAAAAGTCATTGTCTGCTCCTGTCATACTTACCACTTTCCATCTTACTTCTTGCTCATCCATTCCATTTCATTGGTTCGGGCATTGGGTTGGCCAATCATTTAAGGGTTGCACCTTGCCTTGTGGGAAGAAGGGGCTAAAGGCCCAGAGGGTAAAAGCAAGCTGGCAAGAGATAAAAGCCTAAAATAAAACCTCGAGATACTTCGCCCAGGGATCCCCGAGAAAGTAGTAAAAAGCTTCTCAACAAGAAACAAGAGGGACCCATAAAAAATAATAAAACAAGACCTAGTCAGAGGATAGGGGGTCTCATCACGAGCCAACCTATTAGGTCCATGGGCACCTAGCGGTATGACACTACTAGCAGCTGGTTACCACGTTGGGGTAGTGGCTCTTGGTTGCATGGCCAAGAGAAAGGGGGTCTCATCACGAGCCAACCTTCTCATTTCCGTGAAAGTACTTGTGGGTAACATAGCCACCACTGGTCACCACGCCAGGGCAGTGTCCCCTGATTAGCTTCTTGAAAGAAAAAACAATAAAGAAATAAGAATAAAAGGCATGAATGGGCTTGGAAACATTTGCATCCAGGATAGGTGCAACTCGCCTTCTACAAAGGCACCCAAAGGTAAGCCTTGCATTTCCCTGCTATCATTGCACCCCTTGTCAGGACATCCCTTATCCACCTCACCCATTTACATGAGTTGGATTTGATCTCTTCCGGAAACATCTTATTTCCAGTGAACGCTTGCCCAATAGGATGCCCTGTCACTTCCTCCAAACTTGCCTTGCAGATTTGTATAATGTCTTTGAGCACTTGACTAGGTAAAAGGGGTTTTATGCACATGTTTAATAAAATTGATGATTGGATGTGATTGACATTGCTATGATCCCCGTGACTTATGAGCCCATGGAGGGCGTATCTGTTGATGTGCAGGATCATACCCGACAGACAGGTACCATATTGGAAAGGTACACATGGGGAGATGATTAGTTCGGATCTCCATGGGGATGAAGAGCCCACCAGATGGATGTTGAGACCCTAGCAGGGGGCAGAGACAGGACAAAGTGTTTGCACCAGGGAAGAGCAGAACGTTCCACCAAAGGCAGCTGAGCAGACCTGTACCCAGGGGGTTGTGCCCTATCCACTGAGACGTTGGCCTTGGAAGGCCCATGACATCACCTATGACCTCCTATGACGTCATCCAACGATATGGGGGTTTGGGAGGCAGTTGTGGCATGATTGGCATGTGTGGTAGCTTCCAGAGGCCCAAGGAGGGCTAACGTTTTGCTCCAGGACGCCACATTTTCCCTAGAAAGGGCTAACGTCACCCTAAAGGGGCATGACATCCTCATTATTTGCTAGATTAGGGTTTCATTGTGACATTTTAATGTAAAAGAGTATCATTTTGTATTTTGGCCTTGTCGGCCTTTTGGTGACCTAAAATTTAATTGAGGTAATTGCTATTGTATAAATAGAGAGCCAAAACTCTCTTATTTGGATCATCTTTCACTCACCACTTGGTGAGGTCTAAAATTTTCGGCCCTCTTAGGGTTATTGGCTGAAATTGTGGCGCACTTGTTGAAGGATGCTTCTTTTTGGAGATTTTTGACATTTATCTTGGTGAAAGGTTTACAACTAGGGTTTTGCCTAATGAATGGTTGATGAATGTAAGTAAATTTCTGTAATTCTTTCTTATTTGAATGGTTATAGTATATTTTTCTTGCATTTTAATGGAATTTGCTGAATCAAACCCTAGGGAATGAACACATGTTGGTGTCCTTATTTCATGTCCCTACCAAGTTATGCTAAGAGCAATTTTGATTTGCTGAATATAGATAGAGCCTTTCCATAGCAACACTCACCTCTACTCTTCTAGCCTAGCCGTTTTTGCCTTGTCATTGAGCTAAAGAAGGAGGAAAATGCATTAAAGCCTAGGGTTTCTACACTTTAGTGAGTCGTTTTCCCCTAGGGTTTCATTGATGAGGCCTTGCCTCAGCAACACTTCATCATTTAACTCTTGTCTTTAGCCCTACCATTTATTGCTCAAGCTAGCTGTTTAAATTTGTCTTTTGAGCTAGAGAAGGAGGAAGACGCACTAATGCCTAGGTCATCTACACCTTAGTGAGCCGTCTTGTTGATGAATGCAGCTATGGGAGACATCCTCAAGCTTACAAACCTGTGATATGTGGAACATAACTGCTATGTGAAGCCTTTCTCTCAGCTTACAAACCTGAGAGAAAGCCTTGAAGAAGGGTTCGTGGTTCTAGCCCGGGACAGATCTAGGAACGTAGAGATAACCTCCTCCATGACGTGAGTGAGAAGAACTCTAGATGATTATCCGGTGGAAAAGCGATCTGTTGAGTTAGGACGTGCCTGTGGATGAGCACAAGGTGAAGGTGGGAAATGCCAAAAGTGCTGGGCACATTGTCATGTGAACATAAATGAAGATGATGTGATGGCCTCCTCTGAGCAGCAGAGTTGACGAGAAAACTCCAGATGATTCTCCTGTCGATGGTAGTGGGAAAGCAGATCTGTAGAGTGGACGTGCCTGTGGACGAGCACAGGTGAACGTGTGAAGATCTGGTTCATCTGTGTAATACAGTGAATCAGATCTATGACATCCCTATGGATGTGCCCCTAATGGATGAGCACTAGTGGGTGTATCGGATCCTTTGCTATATATATTGTTCAAGAGTCAGACCTACCTGTAACCCTAATTGTTATGTAAAGGGTATAGGTCGGCCCCACCCTAATGTGATTAATAATTAATGTAAAAGATAATTAATATTAATTATAATAAATAATAAATAATAAATATAGTAAAAAGTATATTTGACTTAGAGAGGTCGGCCCTGTTGTGCCAATAGATGCCCTTATTAATTGGTCAAAGTCTAATATAAGTAGGAGATGATTCTCCATTGTAGAATCATATCCTTCTTGTGTGTTTTGGAAATTTCAGCAAGTACTTCTCTTTGGCTAAGGTGCACACCTCTCTTGGGCGCTAGTCTTCGAGGGCTTAAGCACCCTCTTGTGTGCTAAGTCATTCTTGGTGGTGAAAGGTCTTTCTCTTGAAGAATATAGCAAAGGATCTGGCTGGGTTTTTCTCCCTTGATTGAGAAGGGTTTCCCAGGATATATCTTGTGTTCTTGTGCATGGTGTTTCTTCTTGTGATATTGGTTGCTGCAACATTCTTGTTTATGGTTAAGACATGATGAAATTAAATGAACTACATGCTTAACCTAGCTTATGGAAAATCAAAACGTCTCCCCTAGGGTTTGACTTGTTGAAGCCTTGCTTTAGCAACACTTCAACATCAAACCCTCTTGTCTCTAACCCTATTACTATCATCATGGCCCTTCAACATTTGTAGCCCTTTTTGACTCCATTAGCCCTAATAAAGCACTGATCTAAGACCTCCATTGTTTGAGTACCTTGATCATACACACATCCAAATACTTTGAACAATTACTAATCTTTCTAACCCTAGCTTAGACTAACAACCACTAACCCTATTGTTGTCGTCATCTATTCATGCTATAAACATCTCTGTGCAACATTTACTTATCTTTAAAGCAATTGAATGATTAGCTAAAGCATTGCTCCTAGTATTATTACATTGATTGCCATTCATCATTGCAAAGTTTCTTTAGCATTTATTGTGAAGTGATATTGTGTAACATTGCTATTGTATAAACATTGATTTACTTCATCGATATTATTGCTCAATTGCTTATTATCGGAAAGTCTTTGATTATGTGAAGTACTCACCAACAAGTAAGCTTGCATATGTATAGTTTCCTTGTTGCTTTGTCTCGGGCAGGTACACTGTTTGGTTATTACTTATCTTTATTGGCTGATTAGCCGAGACTTTCTGATCGGTGGTGACTTGTGAGGGGGACTATTATACTTAGCCTTTCAAGCCTTTGCCTTCTCAAAACCCCAGGTCATTGGGGACGTCTCCCCTGGGCCTTACCTCCCTAAACAGAAAGAGCTATCCCATTGAGGTGACAGTGGTGGGATAGTCTCAGTTACGCCAGTTTGCCTTCCTTTCATCCGTCTTTTACCTTAACTACAAACTGTGCGATAACATTTTGGCACCGTTGTCAGGGAACACGGAGTCAATTCTTCTCAAAAGACGACACTTTTTAGGTAAGCCTTGCCTCAAGAGTCTTTATCTTACAAGCTTACCTGGCAACTCCACTGAGGGTGATTGCCTTACTTCTTTGATAATTTCAAGAAAATTATCTAGTGACTCCACTGATGACGAAGCCAACTATGACTTCTCAATGGGACCCGGGAAACTTCACACCTTTGGACATGAGTAAAATCCCGGGATACCCTCGACAAATGCCCCCTAAGTACGAAAAGTGGCTCCCTAGATTCATTGGTAGTGATGGGGAAAGACCTGACTATCACATGAGTAATTTTTGGGCTTTCTTTCAACTCCACCCTATTAGTGATGATACAAAAGACTTGGTAATGAAACTTTTCTCTGCCACTCTTCATTGAAATGCTAGAAGATGGTAGGATAATCTTCCAACCGCTAGCATCACATTTATGGACCAGTTAGAAGAAACCTTTCTCATGAGTTGGGGCATGAGGATGAGACTGTCAGGGCTTTCGGGATTAGGTTTCAGATGTTGCTATACCAGATTCCTAGAAGCCATTGTCTTGAAGACAAGTACCTCATGTATTTCTTTACCAATGCACTTCTGGGGCATTTGAACTTCCTCCTTGATAAAAAGGGTCCAAAAACACTCACAGAAGCTTATAACATGGCTATAAAAATTGAGGCAAATATCTCCTTGTTCAGGAAAGGACATCCCTTTACCCCAGATGCCTTTAGTTTCGAGAGATTAGTTTCCCTTGAGATCTTTACTGAAAATTCACAAGAAAGAAGGGAACAAGTTTTCAGCCAGCAGAATGAAGACATGGTTGAGGAGTTGGAACCTAAGCAAAATGATGAAGTATCAACTTGTGCTCCTCCCTTTGACAAAGCCATCCATGAACCTGTCCCCCCTGCACAACAATAAGACGATGAGGTTAGTTGCTTTCCTTTTCAGGATGTTGATGATACCTTGTTCCATGATTCAGAGAGTGAAGGAAGAATGAAATCTCTGAAAGAAGTAGATCTTCCTTGCTGTACAATTGAAGATGAAAGGGTGGTTCATGAGGATGAAACAATGACGCATGTTGAAGACACCTAAGTCCTCAAAGCTCCTGCACAAGAAGAAACAGTAAGTTAACCTCCTCTCCAAGATTTTGATGATTTTCTACTTTGTGATTTGGGAAGTGAGGAGGAGATGGATGAGCCCTTGAATGTTTTGAATCCTCCATGTTATGATACTGATACTGACATCGTTGATATTGATGAGTTCATACATGTTGGAAGATGTAAATGGGATGTAGTTGGTTACGATATGGACCCCATTTATGACATTGAGAATCATTTCCAAGTGTTTCCTTCACAGTTATCACTACAGGATACCTTTGATTTTGACCAGTGGCAACAAGGAGATGATATATTTGCTCATACTTTTCAAACACCCAAGGATGACCTAGTGCCTTGTTGTCATGATGATTTTCAGTCTTACCTTGAGGGTTTTGATGAGTACTCCTCTGAGCACTTAGATTCATTCAATGAAGAAGATTATCAACCACCGTTGTGCTCAAGTTTTGATAGGAGTAAGGATGTTGTTTGCCTGAAGAAGAACCCTTGTGACAACTTTCTCCAGCCACCTCTGATTACTTTACTTTGTTGTGTCTCTAGAGGTGTAGTTGGGAGATTTGTCTTTTGTATTGAGTTTTCTCTGGGGCAAACCCTAGAGTCCAAGGGTTGGTTGAGTACTACAAGAATAAGTCTGTCATCTCAGTGTTTCAACTTTCCCTTAAAAGTTTGCCAGTCATTTACTAGATCCTTGTCAATCCCTCCTAGGGTTTCAGAATGTGAGAACGCCCTAGGTAGCTAGCTTGTAGACCTTTTGAGCCAGTCTTCTGAACCTTTGATTTTTCACGATCCCTTCCTGAAGTGGATTGAGCACTCTCCTCAGAGAATGACTTGGCATGATTTTATCCCTCCCACTCGCCTCCATGAGTTAGACCTTGTGATTTTCGATGAGATGATATATTCTCTAACCCATGTTATTTTTGTGCTTAACTTATCACTGTTTTGGTTTATGATGAAGCACAAAGGCATGTATTGTGGGATGTTGCTGGATTAGTTTCACTGGTCGTTTGACTACACCTAGCATCCAACCAGCAGGTAAGTGCAGGTAAGTAGGTAGGCAATTGCATTCATTGTATATACCATTGCATTGCATGCTAGAGTAGTTTGCTTTTACAATTGTACATATGATTGCTTTTGTTTATATATATATATATGAGCTGGGGGTGATATCACCACCCCAAATGATTATTGATAATTGCTATTGAGATCGAGCAGGTTATAGGTTATGCTAGAGATGCTGAGGTTCTCATGCGCTCTACGGTGAGCACATGTCCCCGAGTTGAAGCCAGATGTTATCCCCCACTTTTAGGGATAACTAAGGAGATTATGTCTCGAGGCCCACAGGTCCTAGACATGGAGTACTGAGAGACAGATAGACTTGAGCATGGCCCTGGAGGGCCCATCTTTTCTTCCTTTCAACGCCTCCACTTTGTCAGCAACAACAACATCCATCACCTTGGCTTGGTCCTGTATCTGAGATGGTTCTTGCTCCATGAGGTAATGAGTCTGGGTATCATGATATGTGTCACTCTGATCCTCAAAACCTTTGAATATGTGCATCTAGTTCTTTTTGTTTCTAACGGGTGCTTGGATCTTACACTTATCCATTTGACCATGTCTGGGTGGAATGACATGATGCCCTAGTAACCCTGTGCCCATAGGTTTTGAGTTGCCACTGGGGGGGATTCATGAAAAGTCATCGTCCGCTCCCGTCATACTTACCACTTTCCATCTTACTTCTCGCTCATCCATCCCATTTCATTGGTCCGGGCATTGGGTTTGCCAATCATTTAAGGGTTGCACCTTGCCTTGTGGGAAAAGGGGCTAAAGGCCTAGAAGGTAAAAGCAAGTTGGCAAGAGATAAAAGCCTAAAATAAAACCTCGAGATGCTTCACCTAGAGCTCCCCGAGAAAGCGGTAAAAAGATTCTCAGCAAGAAATAAGAGGGACCCATAAAAAATAATAAAACAAGACCTAGTTAGAGGATAGGGGGTCTCATCACGAGCCAGCCTATTAGGTCTATGGGCACCTAGCGGTATGACACTACTAGCAGCTGGTTACCACGTTGGGGTAGTGGCTCTTGGTTGCATGGCCAAGAGAAAGGGGGTCTCATCACGAGCCAACCTTCTCATTTCCGTGAAAGTACTTGTGGGTAACATTGCCACCACTGGTCACCATGCCAGGGCAGTGTCCCTTCATTAGCTTCTTGAAAGAAAGAGCAATAAAGAAATAAGAATAAAAGGCATGAATGGGCTTGGAAACATTTGCATCCAGGACAGGTGCAACTCGCCTTCTACAAAGGCACCCATAGGTAAGCCTTGCATTTCCCTGCTATCACTACACCCCTTGTTAGGACATCCCTTATCCACCTCACCCATTTACATGACTTGGATTTGATCTCTTCCAGAAACATCTTATTTCCAGTGAACACTTGCCTAATAGGAAGCCTTGTCACTTCCTCCAAACTTGCCTTGCAGATTTGTATAATGTCTTTGAGCACTTGATTGGGTAAAAGGGGTTTTATGCACATGTTTAATAAAATTGATGATTGGATGTGATTGACATTTCTATGATCCCTGTGACTCATGAGCCCGTGGAGGGTGTATCTGTTGATGTGTAGTATCATACCCGACGGACAGGTACCATATTGGAAAGGTACACATGGGGAGATGATTAGTTCGGACATCCATGGGGCTGAAGATCCCACCAGATGTATGCTGAGACCCAATAGGGGGTAGAGACATGACATAGTGTTTGCACCAGGGAAGAGCAGAACGTTCCACCAAAGGCAACTGAGCAGACTTGTACCCAGGGGGGTTGTACCCTTTCCACTGAGACGTTGGCTTTGGAAGGCCCATGACGTCACTTGTGACCTCCTATGATGTCCTCCAACGATATGGGGGTTTGGGAGGTAGTTGTGGCATGATTGGCACGTGTGGCAACATCTAGAGGCCCAAGGAGGGCTAACGTTTTGCTCCTGGAGGCCACATTTGCCCTAGAAAGGGTTAACATCACCCTAAAGCGGCATTACGTCCTCATTGTTTGCTTGATTAGGGTTTCATTGTGACATTTTAATGTAAAACAATATCATTTTGTATTTTGGCCTTGTCGGCCTTTTAGTGACCAAAAATTTAATTGAGGTCATTGCTATTGTATAAATAGAGAGCCAAAACTCTCTTATTTGGATCATCTTTCACTCACCACTTGGTGAGGTTTGAAATTTTCGGCCCTCTTAGGGTTATTGGCTGAAATTGTGGCGCACTTGTTGAAGGAGGCTTCTTTTTGGTGATTTTTGGCATTTATCTTGGTGAAAGGTTTACAACTAGGGTTTTGCCTAATGAATGGTTGATGAATGTAAGTAAATTTCTGTAATTCTTTCTTATTTGAATGGTTATAGTACCTTTTTCTTGCATTTTAATGGAATTTTCTAAATCAAACCCTAGGGAATGAGCACATGTTGGTGTCCTTGTTTCATGTACCTACCAAGTTATGCTAAGAGCCATTTTGATTTGCTGAAGATAGATAGAGCCTTGCCATAGCAATACTCTACCTCTACTCTTCTAGCCTAGCCGTTTTTGCCTTATCATTGAGCTAAAGGAGGAAAACTCACTAAAGCCTAGGGTTTATACACTTTAGTGAGCCGTTTTGTTGATTTTTTAATGACAAAATCAGAAATATTTCATTCACACATTTCGTCAAACACTTAGCAATCTAGAGATAACTGTCTTCTTAAATTTTAGAAATGCATACCCACATTCAGAAATTTCTATAAGTAGAAATACACATTGTTAAGCAAAATATGTAGCGGAAATGCACAATGGACAGCAACCCATAACTCACAGAAATTTAGGCAACTGCCAGGGAAAACCCCAATGTGGGGAAACCCAACGAGAGAGAGAAATCTTATTATTTTGCTTCAGGAAAGTTCAGAACAACATCAATAACA
>ML839623.1:95035-114466 GCA_009831015.1 Picea engelmannii | reverse complement strand
TCTAGGAATTATGACTTTATGTCCTCCCCATGACAAAACACAAAAACATGAATGAGGACATCCCTTGTTATATTTCAACACTCCCTCTTAACGAGGAATGTACTCGTTGCCATCTCCATCATTTGGTCCCATCATACTGTGCTTTGTAGAAGCTCCCTCTGAACCTGAAGCCATCCGCAACACCTGCACAGAACTCGAACTAGAAGATCTTCTCCTGGCAACCTCCCAGAACCCTGAGCTCACTTCATCTTGAGCATCGGTTCGATCAACCTGGCTGAGCGTTCTACCAATGCTCAGAAGAGACTCGCTGTCTTCTCTCGGAATGAAAGACTGATACCTTGGTGCCACCACAGTCTCAGAAGCCTCCTCAGACTCCTCATCCGATGCTGAATCACACATCATAGGCTGTCCTCTCAACATATACAACCTATCCACCCGGTTACCGATCAGCTGCAGCTCTACCGGATCCACTCCCTCTCTGTAGATAAAGACATGGTTCCTCTTGAACAATACGCAATACCCTACATCCTGCAAGGCTGAGACTGAGAGTAAGTTAACACTCAACCCTGGAACAAAGAGAACTCCATCAATCTCCAAGAGTCCCCCAAACTCGAGTTGGAATCTAACATTCCCAACTCCACGTACAACTCTCGCCATACCACCTTCATTTACCACCTGTCGGCTAGGACCAATCTCTATGAAGCCTTGCCTCAGCAACACTTCATCATTTAACTCTCTTGTCTTTAGCTCTACCAATTATTGCTCAAGCTAGCCATTTAAATTTGTCTTTTGAGCTAGAGAAGGAGGAAGACGCACTAAGGCCTAGGTCATCTACACCTTAGTGAGCCGTCTCTCCTAGGGTTTGACTTGTTGAAGCCTTGCTTTAGCAACACTTCAACATCAAACCCTCTTGTCTCTAGCCCTATCATTATCATCACGACCCTTCAACATTTGTAGCCCTTTTTGAGTCCATTTGCCCTAATAAAGCACCGATCTAAGACCTCCATTGTTTGAGTACCTTGATCATTCACACATCCAAATACTTTGATCAATTACTAATCTTTCTAACCCTAGATTAGACCAACAATCACTAACTCTATTGCTTCCGTCATCTATTCATGCTATAAACATCTCTGTGCAACATTTACTTATCTTTAAAGCAATTGAATGATTAGCTAAAGCGTTGCTCCTAGTATTATTACATTGATTGCCATTCATCATTGCAAAGTTTCTTTAGCATTTATTGTGAAGTTATATTGTGTAATCATTGCTATTGTAAACATTGATTTACTTCATCAATAATATTGCTCAATTGCTTATTATCAGAAAGTCTTTGATTATGTGAAGTACTAACCAACAAGTAAGCTTGCATATGTATAGTTTCCTGTTGCTTTGTCTCGGGCAGGTACACTGTTTGGTTATTACTTATCTTTATTCGCTGATTAGCTGGGACTTTCTGATCGGTGGTGACTTGTGAGGGGGGCTATTATACTTAGCCTTTCAAGCCTTTGCCTTCTCAAAACCCCAGGTTATTGGGGAAATCTCCCCTAGGCCTTACCTCCCTAAACAGAAAGAGCTATCCCATTGAGGTGAGAGTGGTGGGATATTCTCAATTACGCCAGTTTGCCTTCCTTTCATTCATCTTTTACCTTAACTACAAATTGTGCGATAACACATACAAAATACTTTGCAAGCTTGAAAAGAAACTACCACAAAATTAATAGTAATACTACCACTAATTACTCCCAAGCAAAATACTTTGCTTGGGCCTCCAAGTTAAACTAGTGAATACAAGAAAATACAAGAAATGAAATGCACAATATCACCTCACAAACACCATGAAGAGCATCAAGAAGTCCCCCAATGCACACAATAGATCCTTCAAAGCTTCCTTTATTATCCACAAAATGTTGCTACAAATATTTGTAACAAGATTTACACATGAGAATATGAAAGAGAGAGGGAAAGAATGAGAGAAATTTTGGCATAATAGACTTTCTCTAGGAATTGATGAAGAAATGAGGAGGAGAGGCTTTCTTTTATAGGTGAGGAAGAGGAGAGACCCCACTTGGATGTCCTCCAAGTGTCATCCATCCATGGGGGGAGGGTCTCTTCAAAGGGGGTGCACTTTTAAGGTTAGTGAGTGAATTGAGGGATGAGGGGTGAGTGGGGAAAGGGGAAAACACCTTTCCCACTCATCAAAAGTAAAGTTAAGGTCAATGGGGGGTAAACCCAAAGTTTTGAGGGACCTCTTGCTATATTTTTAATTTTCCATGAGTTTATGAGCAAGTGGGCGCCCCTCTTCTTAGGAAATGGTCATCTTGGGTTGTTGGCTTAGCAAGGGGGTGTTTTCTAAGTAGAAAATAATTTTCCCAACTTAGGAAAGACATTAAGAATCCTTTTCCCACTCTCTCTCATGACTTTAGTAACTTTTACAAAATTTGGCTATTTTAATTAAGCCAATTACATGTTGATTTTTGATTGACTTGGACTCCTCATGGACAATGGCCTAGCAAAACTTGTCCAAATGAGCCGAGACTTGGTCCAAGGATGTAGGGGTTCATAAACCATTTGATTTGAGTACTCGTACCCTATACAAAATCACTAATGACCATTTTTTTACATTTTACATCAAAAATAATTAAAAATCCCCAGTTTGCAGGAATTTTAATTATTTAAAAAATCCTATCAAAACTTAACGGAATTCTGCAAGACTCTAGGAGATGTATAGCATGGTCATTTACAACACTTCTAGACCTTAGTCATCCCTTGGGCTCGATCATTAGAACGCCTTTCACCACTTTGGAGAATTATTGTGAGTGAAAAACTCAAGGATAATTAAAATTGCAGTTAAGCAAGGTTAATTACTTGAGGAAAAAAAACACTCGATGAAAGGACTTCCCTAATGATAAAGTCCTAGGCAACTAGACAAAAATTGACTCATGTTAGCATATTACAATATTATCCCACGCAGGGAAGCGAAAATTTCGATTACATAGAAAAGCATGTTGGGGGCAAAATTTGCCCTGTTGAGCAAAAAAGTTCAAAATGGTTGTACCATTAGGTACATATCTTCATGGAACATGGAGTTGACCCCTAGTTGAAATAGGTGGTCAACACTCTAAGCCTTTTCCCCCAGGGAGTTTCAAACCTTCTAAGGTCTACCAAAGAAGGCCTCCCCTTAAGTCTCCCGTTGTCAAAACCCTTTTCCACGGTACCCTTCCCCTTTCTCCAATGGCTCACCCTTGGGAAAAGGACCTCTACAAACCCCTTAACATGGCCACCATCCTTGGATACCCCAATGCAATTCCAAAAGAGTCAAACAAGTGGTTACGAAAGTTCTTAGGAAACAATGTAGTGACTATTGAAGATCATCTCTACACCATAGGCTGGGACATGGATAATGTAGAATTTGATCATGAGGATGTAGCCATGAGGCTATTGGCTTCATCACTGACTGAAGAAGCTCTCAGATGGTTCAGGGGCCTTTTGAATAGTCACATCACATCCTATGAAGAATTTTCCAAATCATTTAAGAGCAGGTGGGCAACGAAGAAAGACAGTGGGATGCTTGTAGCTCAATTCAATCAGATAAAGAAAAAAGAGAATGAGACAGTGAGCGAGTTTGACACTAGATTCGATAGATTATACAGTCAGATTCCGACAGACTTCCGTCCTACCATTGCAACAGTTCGTCTCCAATATATGAATGCATTTGATGGGCAGTTTCGTTTTATTCTGAAGGACAATAAACCCACTTCTTTGGCAGAAGCCAAAGAGTATAGTGCAAAGATTGAAGAAAATCTCCTTGACTTGAAGGTAGATCCTTTTCAGTATCCTCGTGTTAAGGCAGAAACAAAGACTAAAGCTTCCAGTAACAATGCTCCTGGTCCGATTGCCCTCTTGACTCAGAAGATAGATTAGATGAGTACTCAATTTGTTCAAGCACATAATCGGATCATGGGCCGTTTGACTACTGTGGAAAGAAATTAATCTGCCTCCAGACCTCAGAGAGATGCCACGGGTTGGAAACCAAGGCCTCAACAAGAGGCAAAGACCCTTGATACTTTGAAACTAGTTGGGATGGTTGACACAGAACAAGCAACTTGGTGTCTTCCATGCCAAGAGCCTCACAGAGAAGATGAGTGTCCCCAACGAGATGAGGATTCTTCCGACAGTATGAAATTCATGGATATGATCTGTACTTTCCAAAATGAAGAAGTCACATAGGAACATATTAACGAAGCCAGAAGACAGGGAGAAAGAGAAGGGAGACTCCGGGCCTTGAATCAGTTAACAGATGATCAGAAGGAGCTAAGGAAGAGGGGATATTTGACCTACAATCAAAGAAATAAAGCTTCAACCCCTCCATCACAGCCTGCCATTCCTCCTCCATCTACAGAGAAGGTGGTCCCACCACCTCCACCTCCAGTACATGAGTTGCTTCCTAAGCCAACTCCCATAGGTGAGATCCAGTTGAATATAGATGTTGCAGCCATGTTTGGAAAGTTGAATTTGATGGCGAGGGGATGAAGTGTGGAAAGTGGTAAGTATGATCGGGAATGGCACGATGACTTGTCAAGGGGACCCCTCAGTAGCAAACCCATCCCTAAGGATGACCACTTACTAGGGTACAATGTCAACCACCAAGGTGAAACAGGGCAAAGAGCATAACTTCCAAGCAAACGTTACATAATCAAAATCAACTTTAAATGCAACACACTCAAATGCCTCAAATATTGAAATGACACTCACCATAATACTTGGTTTGTACCACATGGAGCAAGACCCAATGTCTTTCAAAAGAAAGCTGATGTGGCATATACCATCGTTATGAATCTGAGATCTGTGGTGGTGAGGTGGGCCTCTGTCTGTGCAAGTGGATGTTGTCAACCATCTATCTCATAGTACTCCATGTTTGCACCCTGAGGGCCTCAAGACATCATCTCCTTAGTTATCCCTAGGAATTGGGGATAACAGGAACAACTGGAAATTGAGAAGGTATTGGAAGAGAAGGTACTCAAGATACGAGGTGTAGAGTATAAGTAGTATTTGGTGAAATGGAGGAATTAGCTAGATGTTGAAAATACATGGATTTTAGTGTAGGAGTATTAGGGACTAAATAAACGGAAAGTTGTAATGGGGCAAACAAATGATAATTTAAACATGGAGGCACAAAGCTATTTTTTCTAGGGGATCTTGATGTATGTCGGTATGCAACAATGCAAAGGATGGATGATGAGGTGAGTGTGGGGAATGTGTGACATGAATGTAGGTGCAAGTAGAATGTTGGCACACACAAGTAGTGAGCATAAAAAAGTGTGCATGTGGGAAAGATCAAGGTTGTGTGTGAAAGGTTGATGAAATGTTAGGTGTAGGAAGCTAAAAGGTTTATGTGGTGGTGAGAAGATCAAGTCAAGATGTGAAGATGAATTATTGTGGGAACGCATTTGAGGCCGTTGGAAGCCCGAGGGGCATGTTAAAGATGGATAAAAGATTGCAACATGAGGGGATTGAGTTGGTTACATGATGGAGGAGGTTGTCTTTCCAAAGAGAGAATTGGTTTCATAAGATATGGTTGTAAGAGACAAAGAGTTGGTCTCCATGAGAGAGTAGTTGTTGCCTACAAGGAAGAGGCACAAAGTGTTTTCAAGTGAGAGGACTTTGTTATCTCCTAGATCCGCACTCAAAGTTATTCAAGTCCTTGAACGAGGTGTAACCCTAGAGGCACTTAGGAAGGTTTCCCATTGTCACCACAACCACTTTTCCTCACTTTAGGCCTGTTGTATTCCACAACAAAGGGGCAAACCCTAGAAAGATTGTTTTATGATATTCTTTAGAAATAAAGAGATGATGGATTACCAAGACTAGTGTCTATCCAATTGGGTGATGTATTCAAGATCAAAGAGCAAGAGGGTTTGAATATGATAGAGAAAACATAATCAAAGCATTCATTGATGTGCCATAATTGGTCCAAGACATGTTTTCAGATTATGCAAGAATAAGTGAGAGCCCTTAGACATGATGCAACATCACAACCATGAAATTACAACTGACCATAGCGTGCAACCATTAAACAAAAAAGGGACATCCATAATATGAAACCCTAGATGAAGTAGACAAAATAGGACAAGCTTCTTATTAAATGAATAACCAACAATACATCATTTTTTCAAATTTGATTTGACAACAAGATCAAGAGGATGGAATAGGTCTCACCTAACCAGAAAATTACAACAACAACATCATTCACTAAGTCAAGGTTACATCAAGGATTAGGGAGGGTTTAACAACCTCAACCATAATATCTTCTTTCATGACAAACTTTCCCTTCTACAAGATTATTTCAGCAGTAACACATGGCTATTCTTGTCAAAACCCTAACCATCCATGAAAAAAATAAAGAGAGGGAAAAACCTCTCATCGAACCCGTCCTTCTTCCAATCCGCCATAAGATATCCAACTAAGTGCTTGGAGGGGAGCTCCCAGTATTCCAACCATGCCTTTAGCAAATAAATCTCTCCTCTATTTATACATTTCCACCATTTGTACATCACAAATTAGGGTTGGGTGTTTTTAGGGTTTAGAGAGGAGAAAATGATATTTTAATTCATAAATCTTTCCCTTCCAACTAAGGCACACCCCTATGCCTTCTTCTTAGGTATTTAGGGCCTTTATAACCCTCTAGAACACCACTTGGAGAACTCTCTAACTCTACCGCAACTCTTCTTGAGTGAAAACAATACTTTATTTGACCTTATTTTAGTTTATAGTTCCCAATTTGACTTGGGACCTCTTTCCCCTTTTCATAGCTCCATTTGCAACTTATATTTCTAATTTTCTACAATATGCCTCTATTCGTTTTTCAGGGGCTTGGACCATGTCAACCATGCTAGATGGCATCTCCTCATGCAAAGGGATTTCCGGTTTCCCCCAAATTTGTAGAACATGCCTTCAACAAATTTCCCTGGCTTCAAATGTTTCAAGGGTGAAATATGCCTCCAAATATGTGGAATACTCCTTAAATAATGAGTAATGCCCCATAAAGACACTTTAACATTCTTTAAATGCCTTCTTGTAGAAGACATCCCTCTTAAAGGGGGTAGATTCATGGTTAAGCAACCTAAAATGTTCTTCTTTTCACCCTTGGAGTGGAACACTTCTCATTAAGTGGACTTTCTTTGACCATATCGCCACTTATCATCATTCTAAGCAAGGTGTTTCTTCTTCATCAACTGTCATACTTCAGACTTGTTATCACATGATTTGTACTTGTGCAAAGCCCTCCACAAGACAATCTTGTGTAACATCTAGAAGTATTTGTCACTGTCACCTAGGAAAATACTTCTCTCGTTTTAGTGAAGGAGAGAGGTCCAACACAAGGGAGGCTTCCCTAGTGACCTCAAGGGATCCTATAGCAAGATTAGCCAAAGCCTATGCCCCCCTATCTTGATCACTTAATGAGGTAAGTTAGATCTAGGAAGGTGAGAGGGTTGGAGTTGGTTTACAAGGTAATCGGATAACCTGTGTGAGACGAGAAACATTCCAATGCATATAATGATGATTACCGATTCAAATCAATAATTAAACACCTCTAGAGCACTAACTTATCAATAATAATGATTGCTGTTGTAAAATTGCAGCAGTAAATCAGTCTATATCAGCAATAAGTAATTTGCAACAACAATAAGAAAATCAACCCAGGAAATCAACAATTATGTCTTAAAAATTAACCTTCATAAAGTAGAACAATACCCAATTGCTAAACAATAATTTTGAGCAAGTTTTGCCACAATCTTAAGTAAATATTCAGCAATATATGCAAGCCCTAATGGCTGTAGCATTCATTTATGAAAACAACAAGATGATCAAAGATTCTTCAAAGTGTTAGAGTGTAATTGGCTTGCCATTGGTGTCATAAAGCTAAACTAAGAGAGAGTTTTGAGAGATAGAGTATTATAGCTAATACTAGGGTTTCAACCATCACTTGCAATCAATAAGACTAGTGTCGTTTTCTCTTTCCTTGGGCAAAGGAGTCAAGGCAAACACAAAGAGGGTTGTTAAAGGCAAGAGAGGGGTGTGAAGATCAAACTTGGATCTATACCATCATAGATACAAGCCCAAACTTCTTGAAAACAAACCCTAGGGCATATACCATCATAAACCCTAGATGTCGCTTTCTTCTCTAGCATCTAGTAACAAGGCCTTAATTGAACTAGGTCAAACCCTAAGGGGAGAAACAATCTTAATCCCTAGGAATTGAACTAGTTAAGACAAAACCCTAGGGGATAAACAATCTTAAGCCCTAGACTAAGTCTTAAATGCTTCAACAAATTAAGATAAATGAAAATAGGGAGGGGGATAAACAATCTTAATCCCTCCTAGGGTTTCCAGCATGCAAGGTAACTTGTAACAATTAACCATCTAAAAGAGCATCCACCATAATACACCATAAACAAGCATAAAACTTGAAGAAGAACACTTACTAGGTCAAGCACTATGCATGAGGAAACTCTAATTCAACATTCATCCATCAAACAAGAGAAAAACATCCAATAAGATCCTCCTTCAAAAGGCGCGCACAAGTACTCCAAGTGAAACAAGAGAGAAAATAAGACAAGTAATGGCGATCTCACAAGTGTGAGAATGATGACTTGGTAAAGTGAGCACTCCCTGTATTTATGAGATAACCAAGCGCTAATGTCCACAATAATGATGTAAAATGACAATAATCCATGATACAAGTGGGGTCGACCCCTCAAATAGCCTCTAAAATGATAATACATGCAAATACATCAAAATAGGGCCACGTGTGGTAGAGGGGGTAACAAGGCTTACCCCAAGGTATGGGTGTTTTCTTTTGGGGTTTTGTTTGACCCTTGCCATAAATCATGCCTTGGACCCTTCTTGAGGTAGGCCATTCATCTTCTAAAGTTTGCTACTTGCTCACATCCTCCATCTACGGGTCTGGGGCCCTAGGTTCAATCAAGGAACAAAGCTTCTCATTGATGATGCAACAAAGATAGTGTAAGCCATGCACCTATGCCTCAAATATGTGTTAAGTGTACCCAAATGGAATCTTCTGGTGTAATGTGCCTCAAGAACATTCTCTAATAAGCCAACCATACTCCTTAACACCTTTATTTTTGCCTCTGAACGATGAATGGTGCTCGGGCACAATAGAACAAGGTGTATGGTCTCCAAATCTCCCTGCAACCTATAACCACCTCTAAACTCCAAGGATATGTTGTGCTCGATGAGAGATGAAAGCCTATGAAAATATAAACCGACCTTTGCATTTTCAGAGGGTAACAATTGGCTCCATATGGGGACTACACTCCCTTGTGGGGTGCAAGAGAACTCTAGAATCTCTGATATACTTGCCAGGTGAATAAAAAGGCTGATTGTTCGTGACAAAATGGATGAAAAACTTCACATCCCCGCCATATAATTCATAATGTCTCCAATCCCAATTTATTATTAAAGACTTGAGAATGTTCATCTAACTTCTCATTCTCAAGGGACACTACGAATAAAGGCATGAGCCCAAAATGCCAAAGGTGTTAGGATATTTAGACACTTAGGAGTTAGTTGAGTTTAACTTGGTCTAATGCGTCTTTAGGTAAAAGTGTGTTTCTTAGTGTGTGTTTCTTTAGTATGCATTAATATGCATTTGTAGTTATGTAATCCGATGGTCACGATATGTTCTAGACATAGAGTGATTTGATGACTCATATTCTCCTCGATCTTAACGACTATGTTACACCCCATATGCCTAGGGGTAAGTAGAGGAGATCATGTCTCATGGACCACAATGAAGACAATGATCCTGACGATGACGATGATCAACATGTCCACTCATGGCAGCCTAACAACCCCTCTCAAATGCCTTTATCACTCTTGATCAACAAAGCTCATCACATCCAATCAACACAATCTTTGGGAGATGGTGGTCCAACGTCATCATGAGGTACATTAGTCCTTTTGTCATATGAAGTGTTGTGCTTAATATACTAGGCATGTGAATGTGGATCATTGGTTGAAGTTGGATAATGAATCATAAACTGAATAAGTTATGTTGGTTTCCTTGTTTCACCTTGGTGGCTATCATTTGTATTCTATTCTCGTGTTTTCACCCCCAAGGAACAAGGGTATTACTGGGGGGGCCTCACAAGGGTAATGTTCCATTTTCCTGCCATACTTAACACTTACCATCTTAGAGCTTATCACAGTGTACTAAACTTCGATAATGGGTCATGGTTCATTCTCTCATGAGAAGAAGGATTAGAATGCCGAGGTTGATGCAATTGCTAGTAAAAAATGATAAAGAAAAAATGTTATTAAAGAAAGAAAGAAATGGGATAGCAAGGACATTTAAAAGCCACAGTCCATACTTGAGCTCTACCCTTTTTGAAGCAATGAATGCTAATGCTTGAAACCTTATAAAGGGGACCTTGCAAATCAATAAAATGACAAGATAAAAGACAGATTAAGGGGTTTGGAAAAACATAGCACCTAGAAAAGGGTAACTCAAGAGCAAGTGCACCCTCGACGAAGGCGCTCATAGAAATGGACCAAATGATTCCATAAGCCATGAAGTAAGCCCAACATGTTTCACTATCACACTTACTCTTGAAGGGTTCTTTTCTTTTTGGCTTCCCTCGAGATGTATTCTTCTGCTTGGGTCTTTTCTTTCCTTCTTTGGTTGGCACATCTAATAGGGTCTGATGATGGTCCTCCCATACTTAAACTTGCAACTTACATAAATTCTTGAGCTAATGCGAAGTTTGAAGGGGATACTTGATGTGAATTGTTTATGTGGCTTCTATGTTAAATAATGGATTACTTTATATGATCTAAGGACTCTTATACCTTGTGAACATTGGTCTTACTTGATTCCATAACTTTGATTGATTTGGATGCACCTGACATGATTCTTTGAAGGATGTCCCCCGCTTTCACCTAGGACATTGTGCATTTATTTGCAAGATATGGCACGTGTGATGCAGAGCATTGAGTCATTTGATGGCTTGACATACTCAAACACAGGCTGTCACATCATTTGGACCTTGGACAACGGACATATAGGCTTGCATTTGACATATATGGTCAAGATGGCACACATGTGGGCAGAAATCCCACACTTGGGACAATGCACCCACACCTTACTCAACGACTTGATTGAGGATGTTGTACTTGGTTTGGCTTGGACACTACTCAGAGAGGTGGTGCATGATCATTCCCCCTCAGATGATGTCTTTCTCACCTTGATGTTGGGCTCTTTGATGATGACGTCATATGCTAGTGTTTGAGTGAAATGATGGGGTTTGCTTGCCACTTGGACACCATATGATGATTTGAGGTTTGACATGGCACTCTTCCACTTTACTTGCACCTTGGACGATGACATTTGGCCTTGGGAAGCCCCCCTTCACCTATTGGAGGCTTGACGTCACCACACATGTGATTATGATGTTTTATTTGCATGATTTATCATTTGTAGAGGCTATTTGAGGGGTCAGCCCAACTTGTTATCATGGATTAGTGTCTTTTCACTTTATTATTGTGGATTATAGCATCACTTTATTATTGTGGATTATAGCGCTTGGTTACCTCCTATAAAATGAGGGAGCGCTCAAGTCATGTTTCATCATCACGACTCCCCACACTTGTGGGGATCTCTCCTAAAAAGTTTGTTCTATGTCTCTTGTTCTCTTGGAGTTTCTTGTGTACACTACTTGGAGTGATTTTGGATAGATGTTTCTCTTGTTGATGGTGGATTCTTCATGAATTAGGGTTTCCTCATGCTAATGTGCCTTGTATGTAAGTGCTTACTTTGAATGCATGTGATATTTCTTGGTTTATCTTGGTAATTTTTTCTATTAGAGTGATAATTTTGCATGCTATCTTGATATTTTTGAAATCTTGAAACCCTAAGAGGAAGGATAAAGAGTGGTTATCCCCTTCCCTTGTTGTTTTCACCTTGACTTGTTGAAGCATTTAAGATTTGCTCTAAGGGTTAAGAGTGGCTATCCCCTTAGGGTTTATTTTAGCTAGGGCTTGGTTCTTGGGGTTAGGAGTGGCTATCCTCCTAGGATCAAGACCTAGTTCATTTCATCTTCTTTGCTAGATGCATTAGAGAAAGTGGGACAATACCTAGGGTTTATGAGTGGATAAACTTTAGTGGCCTTCTCTTGAGGTTTGACTTGGCTCTATGAGTGGATAGCTCTAAGACTCAAACCATCACCTTCTCTCTTGCTTGGCCTCCTTGATTGCATTACTTTGACTCCATTTGCCTTAGGAAAGTAGATGACACTAGTCTTATTTGCTTGTGATGCTAAAAATTCTTAACAACTCTCAAAACCCTCACTTTATCTAGCTTTATGACATCATTGGCATGCTAATTGTACCTCAACGCTTTGCATAATCATTGGATAACTTGCTGCTGTTATAAAGTGAATGTTACAGCCATTAGGGCTGTTATTTATTGCTGCATACTTACTTAATATTGTGGCAAATCTTGTTCAGAATTCTTGTTTAGCAATTGGATATTGTTCCCCTTGTTATAAGCTAAATTCTAAGATTGCTAATTTTCTGGGTTGTTTTTCCTATTGCTGTTATAAAATAGTTATTGCTGATATAGACTGGTTTATTGCTGCAATTTTACAACAGCAATTGGTTTCACTTGATATCTAGTGTCTAAGGTGAATGGTATGCAATTTAACTTGGTGATTGATCATTATATGCATTGGAAAGTTTCTTGTCTTGCACAGGTTGCCCAATTACCTTGAACAAACAATCTCACCCTTCATCTTTTCCTAAGACCTAGCGTATCACATCTAAGTGACCAAGATGGGGGGCTGTAGGCTTGGCCAATCTTGCTATTTGATCCGTTGAGGTCACTTGGGAAGCCTCCCTTGTGTGGGATCTCTTTCCTTCACTAAAACGAGGGAAGTATCTGCTTAGGTAACAGTGGTAGATACCTCCAATTGTTACACAAGATTGACATCTTGTGTAGGGCTTTTCACAAGTACAAATCCCATGATAACAGGTTATATTGATCCGTGGCTTAACACTTGATTGGTCCATGATTTCTATTTAAAGAGCATGGAGGGTCATTTGCTGATGAACGATAGTGAGAAATTCTATAACATAAATTCAAGATAAATACAAGATAACATGCAATATCACCACTTTGATAAAACATTCACTTAATACATCCAAGAAATAAACCAACATAGACTTAAGAAGAGCACTTACTAGATAAATCAATGATTACCATGAAACTCTAACCATGAAATCATCCATCAAAACTTGAAAGCATCCAAAAGATCATCTCCAAGAGAAGGCACATAAGTCATCCATAGTGAAAGAGAAGTAACAAAGAGAAGTATTAGTAGTGATTCTCCACAAATCATGATATGATTTACAACGAGGTAGCGCTCCCTCTATATATATGAGGAAACCAAGCAATATACCTCTCTAAGAAGCCCCTAAAACATAAGAATCTATGATACAAGGTTGATAGGTCTTAGGCCGAGCCCCAAAAATGCCTCTAAAACAATAATATAATGCTAAAACATGAAAATGTCCTTTTAAAGTGCCACATGTGTAGAAGGATAAAGAGGGTGACATCATATCCTCAAGGGGTACAAAACTCCAAAAGTCATGTCTCTCTCCCAAAAGGTGTAAAGCATCATCAAAGGTCATGCCTCCTCATAAAGAAAGTCACACCTCCTCATCCACAAGGTGTCGATTCATCATCTAAATGCTAGGTTAGCTCCAACAAACGTCACATCATCCTCAAGCATGCCATCATCCTCTACATGTGTAATGTCCTAGCCTCCATGTATGACGTCATCATGGAAAAGGGCTCCATAACCTCTCTAAAGAGGTGCACCATCCTCATCAAGGGAAACACCATCCAATCAAACCCTAACGTCCTGAAAGGGGTGCAATGTCCAAGGTGGGGGTCTTCCTACCCTTTGAGTGACCCATTAGGCCAATGTTGCAATGTCCTAGTTCACATGTGCAGCGCCCCATGTCTAGGAGGTGGTGGAGGCAATAAAAAACATGCTAATTCATCACATGACCCAACACTCATCATCAGGGTTGCAATGTGCTCCATATAGTGTGAAAGAAGCATCAAAACTTTCTCCGATGGACCATCTCAAGGGGTGCATCATCATCAAGCAAGCTTAGAGAATCAAGTGAGATCAACCATTATGGATAGAAGAGTCATTAGAATCATAAAAAGTAAGTCACAATTTAATGCAAAATCCATGTAAGTAATTCGCATTAGGTATCTTCTTCAAACTTCACCCTAGCTTATGACTTTATGCAATTTACCAAGTTTAGGTATGGGAGGACCATCAAATAACTCTATTAGGTGTGCTAGTACCCAACTAGAGGAATATTTCCCGAGAAACCCATCAAAGTGTAAGTGTGAATGAGTGTTATGGCATGGGGTTTACTTCATGGTCATGGTGTCATTGACATGCAAGGCTACGTCCATCTCCGTGAGCGCCTTTGTAGAGGGAGCGCTTGGTGCATTGAGTTACCCTTTCCTCAACACTATTCTTTCCACCCTTATCTTGCCTTGATATTCATTAATTGCTTTACAAGCCCCTTTTCAGGTTTATGCATTTATTACATCGGGATTCAACTAAGTCCTTTCTTTAGATATACATTCAGTGCATTGGGACTTGGGGTGATGGCCTCATAGCAAGGGGGTAGAACTCAAGCTAACTTGGCTTTTGATTTATCATTCATATCCCTTTATTGCTCTTTTGTTTTTTGAATTTATAACATGCTCTTTCCATTCTTTTTTACCAGCTGCATCAACCTCGGGCATTCAAGCCCGTTCTTCTCATAGAAGAATGAAGTACAAACCTTTTTGGGATACATGTAACAACCACTTCCAAAAGATAGGACGACAGAAGGAATCTAGATGGAAAGTGTTAAAGTATGGAAAGGAATGGTATGTTACCCCTATCAAGGCCTCCTAGTAGTACCCTTGTTCCTCGAGAGTGACAACACTTGACTAGAGTACATATGATGGCCACCAAGGTGATGCAAAGCGAAACTTCCAAGCATCATGATTCATTATTTGACTTTAACCCATGATCCTTACCTAAATTCCCAATGCATTAAATGTAACACTTCATACGAAATGATGACTAATGTACCTCATGTGTGATGGATCACCATCATTAGGAAAACACACTGATCAAGTGTGTGAGCTGAACCAATGTTGTCAGAGCACGGAGCAGAGCGTCGGGAGCATCATTTTCAAAAAATCCTCGGGAGCGTCTATTATATATATATAAATTTTTATATATATTGCGTTTATATTAAAAAACATGCAGAAAGACAAATTAGCTGCAAAATGTATGAAAACATGCATATTTGTACATTGTAACATTAAAATGGCATCCATAGTAGTAAGTAATGATTAATCATTCGAGCATCAACCATATAGAATCTAGCAATTACAAACTTACAAACCAATACACAAATTTTTAAGCCATATAACAGAAAGTAGACCATTAAGTTATGGAATGAAATCAATCATCTAGCAACTGTTAACAATAACATGAGTCATGACCAAATAGTTATGATTACAAAATAGGCCATCTGCACTGAATTATGAAGATCGAAAGGTCCAAAACAATAAAGTTTAGACTGTGCTAGACTCTAGAGTCTAGTTGCTAAATGCTATGAATCTATCATCTATAGACTGACATGTAAAGTAATGAAGCGCCCCATGGAGCTTCCTAAGTGTTATTTTCCAACATCTTGGATTTAAGAAAATATTTGCTTATCTTCTACAGACATGAATGCATTGTTTTCTGTTTTGCTGAGAAGTTATTATGCTGTTGCAGTGTGTCCAACTACACTGAAAAGAATCTGTAGGTAGCATGGAATCTCCAGGTGGAAATTTCTATTATCACAACAATTTAACCTCAAGCCTGCAGATTTGACAGTAAAAAATCGCCCTCAAACAGTGACAACAGAGGGCTAACGTAGCCCTTTAAAGGAGGTCGTTAGCTATTATTGGACACCGATCTGATTCCTAAGATTGTTTGAGACAAACATACACCAAACGTTTGTCAAAGGAGGGGTTCTACCATCACTTTATCATTTTATCTACTTGCATATTTAGACAGTTATGGAAACCCTTACAAAAAGAATGTGACGTGTTTCCCCTTAAGGAAGGTCGTTGGGTTCCTTTGGGTGTCAATTTGTAATGTTCCCAAGCCAAATTGCTAGGAACATTGAGTTTTTCATTGATTTTTATGGGTTTTCTGGTTGTGGCATTTTGTCAAACACTTTGCAGATTTATGTCTCATGAGTTGCGCTAGGGTTTATAATGATGGTTTAATGGGTGTTTGCAACCAACAATCAAAGAAGATATAGCAATGGAATATATTCAACAAGATACAAGATCAACAACACAAGAAATAACCACATATACCTCAGATCTGATTTTATTCATAATAGTAGAAGACCCTGGTACAATCGATCTGCAGATCTGGAACAATATAGTTGAGATCTCGTAGCCAAATGACAATAACCATCAAGTGAATCCAAGAAGATATGATACAAGCCTCCAAAGGCCAAATAGCTGCAGAAGATAAATGACAAGCTGAGATCCTTTCCCACTGATGTGCCAAACCCTCAAAATGAATGAGTTGCGCACTAGTTTCTGGCTGTAACCGTAGAGATATTTCGGCCCTCTTCCTCCAAAACCCTTGAGAAGTGTAGATCTAAAGTCTAGAAACAAGATAGGGAAGTTCCTTTGCTGAGGAATGGAGTTTGTGCCCTTCCCATGAATAGATTCACTTCAAAAGTTGTGCCCTTCCTCTAGGAGAAATCGTACCACACTTATCATAAATCAATACTCAGCCAAAACACCTCCAGGATAGGCCAAGAATGGCGCTATGGCCACCACCAAGCTATCTCAATAGCTAAACCCTTCAAATCTCCTTCTCCTTGGCCAAATTGAATGGGTCTAGTTCCTCTTGTCCGCCTTCTTGCTGGAAACCCTTAAAGCTGTGCACCCCTTCTCTTCTGTACCTGTAGCTACTGAAGAATTCACCTGTGACTGAGATAGAACTGATGTAGAATGGCGAGGGAGGAATCTTTCACCTCCGTGACCAAGCTTGGACCAGGTTGGGTGGGATCTTTCACCACCGAGCTGATCTCTAGGGTTTGTTCAGTCAAAACCCTCAAAACCCCCAAGTGCATGGGCTCACTAGCAAGAAGCCAGATATCAAACTGATAAACAACATAATGAGAGAATAGAGGCCCCTATCTCTTTTTTATCCTCCCTGTTCACCTTGTCTCTCTAAGTGACTTTTACTTTATTTTATTATTAATTAATTAAATCACTTTAATTAATTAATTAACCATTTTACCTCTAAAAAGTGATTTAACCCTCCTTATGGCTTCTCTGGCCACTGGAAGTCACTTCTTATCATCCCATCCTGTAGTGCCTCCCGATTCCGATGAGCTATTGCACTAAGAGGTTCCTCCAAGTATTCTGCCCAATATGACCTTCTTAGTGAATTTAATTAACATATAACCCATAATAACTCAAAATTACGGAAATCATCAGAATGCATTGGAACCAAAGCCAAGTTGTGTGGAATGGATCATGATGATGAAATAAGATGAGCGATGCAAGTCGGGCCCAATAAAACCCCTCAATAGCTCCTGTACTCGCTATCACCCCCATTTGGCTACTCTGGTCAGCATAACACTCTGTAATATAATGATGTCCAAAAGTGGGGACATTACACAATTCACCTTTGGAAATAGTAAAGAGCAAGGCTAGAGCCAGACGTTATAGAGATGATGATAAACCAATGAGAAACTTGACCTCAATCCAAATATATAACGAGAATTATAACCAAAGATGAAGACAATGTTGTAGGAAGCGCCCATTTTGCACCCCAGAGCGAGCTTCCGAAATCCAGAAGCGGGCTTCCGGATTTCGGAAGCTCTCTCCAGGGGAAGCTTCCATGGAGAATCCGCTCGGAGTAGGGTTCTGAGGGGAGGGGGGGGGGCGCTTCCTGCAACATTGAGCTGAACAATGATGAGGAAGAGGCATCTGAAGGGTTGCTATCTATGGAGAATGCTGGTCATCATCTCTGGGACCATTGTCTGCAATGTGGATCATGAAAAATGATCTCCTCTAGTTAACCCTAGGTGAGAGGGGGTAATAGTTCCCATTTTTGAGTTCCATATCAATAAGAGGGTTCAAACAAATAAGCTCTGCTAAGATGGAATTTGGTTTACCTACGATTCCTCTTTTCTTTTCATGAGCACCCCAAAAAAGTTTGAGATTGCCTCAGATCCATGGGGTACTTAGATGGAGCTCCCTTTCCTATGAAATCAAAGTCCAACAAGTAGGTTTTAGAACAACAAGATTAGGCCCATAGATTTTGGTAAGAAGAAAGGGAAAATTTCAAAATTTTGACTAGATTGCACACTTATCCAAGATCTTCACTGGAAAACCTATCTCAACTCTAGATTTTTTTAGGCCCCACTAAATTGATAAACCCCCTACCTTCTCTGTTGAGTTCTTGTGGACCTCTTCTCCTCGGTACCAAACTTGGGTCTTTACCTTTTTCATGTTTTTAGTTGTAAGTTTTGTTTCTTGAATGGGGACAATATTAGGTTTCTCCATATCAATTTTCCTTTCGAGGTCTCTTCTTTTTATTTTAGGGCCTATGACCTGTATGTTCCATCAAGAGTTTTATGGTAGCAAACAATCTAAGATAACAAATGTTTTGTAGAAGGTTTGAGAAACCATATGTTTTTGATTGGTCCTTCCTTTTAAACAGGAAGTTCAAAAATGTTTTTAGGGGTTTGTCCCCTCAAAACTATGTTTAGATTTTTTGTTCCTTTCAGATGTGGGGGTCCTTAATAACCCCTTGTAGTAATACCTTAGCTGTTTTGGGACTCATTGATGATATTTTTTATTGCTTTCTTCCTAATTTTTTTGATCATTTTGTTCCTTCCAAGAGCTCTGTTGCCGTCCTTATGCACACTTGCAAACGTGAGCTAAGTCCTGCTCACTTAGTGTGCCCTCGGAGACACAATGTCTAAGTTCCTGCCCACACTGTCACCTTGACGGGAACTTCTTCCTTCTAGGCTTACTCCTAGGGAAGCCAAGGGGGGTGGTCCCTAAGTTACTGAGTTAGTTTTAAGTTAAAAGTTCTAGGAGTGAATTTCAATTGATTAGAGGCTAAGGGGGGGAAACTAGCCTAGGATGACAAGAAGCAATGCAAGTGCAAGTCTAAGTCTAAATGTGAGGCAGCCCTTTCCCTAAGTCAACTAAAGACTAGTGCCTAAGGTTGGGCAAGGGGTCAACTACGTTTTGGGGTGGTTCAATTACAAGAAGTGTTACAAGTAAATCAAACT
>ML839623.1:54150-70414 GCA_009831015.1 Picea engelmannii | reverse complement strand
TGCTTGACTGGTTTCTTGAACTCCAAAATGATACAAACAACCCACACCTGCGCTTGGTAATGTATGTTTAGTGAACAGACATACTTGAACTCCTTGGGATTGTTCCAGATTTGCATGGCAGAAGTGCAACATGGTCACGTCCTTTCCTTTGACATTATAACTACTGGCATTGTCTGCCTGACGTAATTTTTCATCTATTTTCTTAGTAGGCAACTATTGACACAACTGAGGTAAAATTACCTTTTTTCATCATGAGTTTCTGTGATCTTTATTGGATTTTATCTTGATTCTGAAATTATATAAATTATGCAGGTTATGTTCATACTCCTCTATGGGATTCACCCATTCCTTCAAAAAAGCGTACTTGCATGTATCGCAAGAGACCATCTTCAGTTGAAAAACTTACGAAAGGCTTGCGGTATATTTTGCATGAACAAGATTCATCTTACCTATCAGGGTCCTCAGAGGATCTGCTTTTTTCCTACAAAACTCCCATGGTTTCTACTGAGATAGGACTTGGCAGTGTATTTATTAGGCAACCACAATCAGCAACATGGGAAGAGGAGTCAGAGGCAAGTTCACTGTTGGTAGAAAATAAAGGGTACAATACATTTGATGTTGCAACTCAGGCTGATTCTGTAGCAGTAACCTACTCTGCACAACTTCAAAAAGAGGATAAATATTTGACTGAGAGAGAGAAGGTGAAGATGAAGGTGAAACAATTGCAGGAAGATTCAGATAAACACTGTGGGCCTAACAAAGTACTTTTGTAAGTGTCTGCATGATTGCATGCTTGGGATTTTCACTTCATTGTTTTTAAATGTGTTCTTACATGTGTGCCATAGTTTTTTCTTTTCCATTCATGCTGTTTCTGGTCATATCATTTAACATTTCTATATTTGATAATGTAGGGAGAATTTCCCTTATAACAAGCATGATGTTCTGCAAAGTTGTCATTCGCCCCTGATTTTTGTGGAACTGAAAGTAAGTTGTGCTGTTTTTAGATCCTTGAAACCTGAAAGAATGGAGATTAGTCTTTGAGAAGTAATACAAAATTTAAATCTTTCAGGACGACCAGCAATTATAAATTGATTCACATATTATAATCGATTGTTTATATCATTGTCTATGTATTTTTGATTATCACCCCATTGGCTGAGATAATAAGCATTGTTTACTCGCGAGTTTGCAATGGTGTTGAATTCTTTGTTTTCTGTGTAATTTTAGGATGCTATGAAATTCACTTGTTTGCAGTTTTTCATTGATATAATAGGATATAGTAAACTTTGATTCATTTGTGGGGATCTTGACGGTACAAGAACAAACACAATTAATGGATTATGTCTCATCTGTGGATATTGCCAGAGTTCCTGAAAGGTTAGTTCCTCTACCCTCTTCATTTGCCTGACAGTACCCAGCATTCTCTCCTTCTAAGCATAATGATCATTGTAACCTTAGTAGCCTTTATATATTTTTTGGAGCATCCAATAACCATCTGGTGATTTAAATTTGCAGCCTACTCTGCATGTTTAAGAGTGTACAATTTGAAGAGGCTTTAACAAACTTTCAGCAGCTACTTTCTGAAGGCATGTTTGAAATTTACATGTCGGGATTAGACCCTCAACTAAAGCAGATTTTACAAAAAATGATAGTCACAGATATGACAAACTCTAAATGGATAGAGAGATATCGTCAAACTGAAAATCAGAGTAAGCGTAGAAGGGTGCCTGATTCTGCAAAAGTAAGTATTTAATGCTACTCAAGTAACACTGTTTAGAAGAGATGGGTGGAAGCTTATGTTTTGGATATATTGGCATAAAAGACAACAAAATTATTGAGTTGAGCAGGAGTGTTCCAAATACAAAGCTGAAGAGCCACGTGGTTTTCCAGGTTGTACAGAATAAAATATCAACAAAGGCAAAGGGATCATGTTTATCTTCAAAGTCTGGCACATACTTAGCAGTCAAGAAATCTTTGGACTGGCAACCCTATCAAACAGTTACAGGTATATTACAGATCATACCGCATTGAATATTCACTTGATAAGTTCTTTCACATAAATCTTTACTTCTTTAGATGTTTGTTAAAATCTTTCTATGTTTGTGGGACATTCTTCTGGCTGTAGCTAGTTCTTGTCAAATTGATTGGATTAATTTCTGCAGTGAGGGGTATGAAATTTTAGGACAAAGAATATTCTAGATTGTATATAAGATATGTTCATTCTAGGGATCATTTCCATTCACTATGGTTTTCAAGCGATGGTCATGGAGCACCAGCCTGCAGCATAAGGTGGGTATGGTGTTGAAATGCAAATTCCCTAGGTCTCATGATGGGCCATATGTTCATATTAATGGTAAGGGTAAATCACTCTTTTGCTGTTAAATGGGGAATATCTTGCATCAAGAGGGTGTACGATTCCTTTATTTTCTCGTGTAGAGATATGATAGTCATTTCAAGGTCATTCTCACTAACCAACCACAATAGCAAGGAGATGCATCTCCTGCAGTCAGGTACATGTCTTGGGTACCTAGAGACATGAGAAGGGTTTTCCCAAAGACTCTAGGTGTTTCCCACCATCTTTTGCAATAGCTCGGTATCTACCATGTTAGCTTTTGGGGTTACTCGAAATGTGTTTACACCATGCTTGGGAGTGCTTCATATGATGTGGGGTGCATGGTGTATGCTTCATTCATTTTGCTAGCTTTATATGCTGGAAATATCTAATAATTTTGCTGCAATAAGGACCTTAAGTAGTGTGGCAAGCTGTTAAGGAAGAAGGCTTAAACAAGCTTATGCCTGTTTATTCTTCTTGCTGTTTTCATTTCCAGATTTTAAGTATTGTGATTTGCCATTCATGGAAGGGTTTCATAGTATCTTTAATTATGAAATGAAATCACTCTTTATTTTCCTAGCATGTGCATGAGTAGAGAACCTTTGTAAGGGCCTACAAACATTGATTTCCAGCAATGTAATCAAGCATCCATAGGTGAGATTTTACATGCAAAGGAAACACTTTTCACCATCTCCATTGACTTGATTTCAATGCTCTTGATTATCTTTTTACTCCATTTACCCAATCTGGATAAGCACTAGTCTCGATCCTCCATCATCTTACTTTCTAGGACACCCCCCTTGCACTGGAGGAGAGCTGGTCACAAATGAGAAGGGGGTTTGTCTTGTGACATTGGCATTCCTCTTGAGTTGCCCATTGACTATCTTGGACTTTGGATCTCAAGTGTTAGATCAATCGATAACACTCTCCTTATGTATATTTGTTCTCTTTGTCTTAGTCACTAGGTTCTTGGAGGAAATTCAAGGGAAAGTCCTGTTGCCATCCTTATACACACTTGCAAACGTGAGCCAAGTCCTGCTCACTTAGTGTGTCCTTGGAGGCACAATTCCTAGGTTCAAAGCCCACACTGTCACTTTGGCTTGAACCTCTTCCGTCTAGGCTTACTCCTAGGGAAGCCAAGGGGGGTAGACCCTTGTTTCTAGATGAGATTTACGTTAAGTTCTAGGAGTTGTTTTTAATTAGTTAAGGTTTAGGGGGAGTCTAACCTATGATGCAAAAGCAACAATGCAAGATGCAAGAGTTTCTATGTCAAGCAAGCCTTTCCCTAGGTAAACTAAGACTAGTGCCTACGGTTGGGAAAGGGGTCAACTAAAGTTAAGGGTGTTTAATTACAAGTAAGATTACAAAGGTCAGAAGATACACTTATGCTACAACAAGGTTAGATACTTACAAATAAAGAATGTTAGTTACACAATAGTACAATAAGATACAAATTTACAATAGAACAAGCTAACCATGTGTGTTTAAATGTGCAAAATATTAAAGAAGATCAAGGCATGAGCATCATCAACACATTAAGCCTAAGCATGCCCCAATAGCACTTACTCTATTGCACTACTCCTCAATGGCAACATCAACACTTGAAGATTCACAAGGACACTTAGAAGATTTGAAAGGCTTAAACACAAGTGTTCCACAACGATTAAGACACTTAGTTGATTAACCACAAAGCGTTACTTATATTATGAGATTGAAAGATTAAGTTGCAAGTATTAAACCTTAAGATGTATCAAATTAAACCAAGGTTTATTTGTTGCTTAGTGAGTTAAAGGTTTTTTAAGATTTGAAGAATTTTAATTACCCTAGCCAAGTGTTTAACCCAAAACCTCCTCCCCCGATTGCCAAATGGCTGCTGGTGCTCAAGAAGTGAGCAACGAGGCCTACCCTAGCTTCACAGGTCAACCCTAAGGACAAAATACTTCCCAGAACGGACGCTGCGTGCCGTGAGACTGTCCTTGGCCTAGCACCTTCCGTGGCCCTCCTCAATCCTCGTTTTAGATGGTGAAGATGGTGGTTTAAGATACCCTATTAAGTCTATTAAGTTGATATATCAATTGGTTCGACTTTTAGGTGTATTAGTGAGTGTTTTAGTGACTTTTAGTTGCCTTAAATTGGTGATTTTATGCCAAAACCGAAACTTTTTGCAGCTTATAAAGATGTGTTAAAAAACATGAAAATGAAGCACATTAACACATGTGAAGCATGTTAAAACAAGCTGAATAACGATTTAGTTCATCACCATTTATTAAACCATTAACATGAAAAGCTTGTTATGAAAAAATGCTAATGAACAAGGGCAAGAACAACTTGCCAAAGAAAGAAAGAAACTCAAGCTTATCACCACTTATCTTATGATTTAAAGCATTAAGAGAGATAGCATTAAGTGTGAAAGAGAAAGTTTGAAAACTTAGATGTGTGCGTATACTATCAAGATATCCAACAACATATTAACTCAAGTGATGGCAAATGGCCTTAAAGATGCAATAACATTAAAAGAAAACCACTTACTATACTATCAAAACATTAACCATTTAGTGTGTTGGATTAGAGCATGTAAAACAAGATAGATCTTAAGATGGCTTAAAACATGCAAGTAGGTTATGTCCCAAGGGCTTAGACTAAATATTAATGTGTGAAAGAGATCTAGATCTAGATGATTTTAACCATTAAAGCATGAAAATATCATCAACACATTACTTATCCTAGCCTTACGATTTTGGGAGTTTCTCTCCCAAGGTGTAGGCAATTATTAAGATTAGCTAATCTTGAAAGAGAAATGGAAAAGCAAGACAAACCACTCAATGGCACAAGGTGGAGGCAAGCCTACCTTTATTGTGCCAAAGAGGTTGAGAGGATAGTAAACAACACAACTATTAACAATATGCTCACTAACCCCACGTCTTAGCTTAGAAGATGACTTAGAAATGAGAAAACACTTGAAACAAGCTAACCCTAGGCTCACACGTGGGAGGTAGGCCATACCAATTCTCCTCCCAAGCTATGAGCTAGCAAAACTAACTAGAAAGTGAAGAAATTATGCACAATGAGCTAGAAAATTGAAGAGAAAGGTTGAGATTTGTTACCCACTTGAAGATAAGGGTTTTGGAGTGTTGTGTGGATGATTTTGGGTAGCATAACCCTCTCAACCTGTTAAGAACTTGCAAAAACCAGCAAGCTATGCTTGCTGGAAAAGCTACACACAACCAACAATGTGAAGAAAAATTTATGTTTTTAGGGCAGAAATTTTTCTCATGAAAAATCTATGATAAAAGTGATTTAAAATGACCAATCTAAGATGTTAGGCTAGATGAAATATTATGTGGAGTGAACAAAAATAAAAGAATGAGTAAAGAATGAGAAAGAAAGAGTTTGAATGTGCTTTGAGGGAGGACTCTTCCTTGAGGCAATCCCAACAAAACCCTTGAAGCCAAACCTGCAAAACTTGACAAGATAATATGCATACAAGAAGATAATATGGCTGAATATGCTAAAAAAATGAAATACTTGCACCCTATTAGCAAACTCACATATATAGATTAACAAGAATACTCGTTGTTAGATCTACCCAAGTAAAACACTTTACCCAAGAATCTACTCTATACAATCATAATACCAAATTCACAATATTACCTCATGTGTAAGCAAGAACAAGAATACTCGTTGCTCTTCCAATATCCTCCAAAGTTTCTGTTTTATTACTCAACAATAGATCTTGGAGAAATACTTGCTCCAAAACCCTAAAGAGCCAAAGAATGGATGAAAGATGGACAAGAAAGAGAGAGAGAGTGGTGAAAATCAAGTAGCATAACAATAGCTCAAGATATGGTGAAGAGGGAGTGAGAAAATTGATCTATTTATACTTGGAGAGGCAAACCTACCTCTCTTAGATCAATGCCAAGTGTCCATCACCAAGCACAAGATGAGATCCCAAGGAGGATGGCGCACCATCTAGGGTTTGAGACTTGGATCAATGAGGTGGATGGGTTATGGAGTGTGGGGATGATGGAAAGAGGGATGTGGGAGGCTAGGAAAGGTGTGCCACATGAGAGAAGGGGCCCCAACTCATTAAAATGAATTTTCTAGAGTCTTCCACATGAAGGGGGGCGTAACTCCTCTAGGGGGGTGCACCACTTAGGGTTTTAGCAAGGAGTGTAAGGGAAAAAATGAGGGAAGGGGAGTGGAGCTAAGCCAGAAGGTGACGTGGAGGGTGAGGGAAGGCGTGCCACATGAGAGAGGGGTCCACCACCCCTTCTAGACTTAAGTTACAACATCTCATCAACAAGGGGGGCGTAAATTGTTAATGTTTAAGCCATTATTATAGTTCTTTGCATTTCAATAGATAACAATAGCATAACACAAGATCACTGAGAAATACACAATTGCAAGAGACACATCATTTATCCTGGGAAACCCTCTAGGGGAAGAAAACCCAGCAAAACTTCCTTATTATAGATAGCCAATACAATGCCAAGAGATAACTCAAGCTAATACAAGAGATCCTCTCCCAAAGATGCACCACTCTCTCTCCTCCTTCTCTAACTGCAGTTTCGAAACTTGTCTCTCAATGAGCAAGTGAGTTGTGTGTCTAAGTGAGGCGCTAGCCTCTTTATTTATACAAGACTAGCACGTGTGAAGTGTCTCTTCACTGGCAGGGCCGACTTCTCCAACTGGGTGGTTATAACCACCTTTATTATATTTCAGGGCCTCTTTAATATCTTCTGGGGCCGACTTCTTATTATGCCTATTACAATTATCTTTTGACCAATCCGCAAAAGGGGATTTGGTCCTTTATAATAACTGACATGATCAATCCGCAATGGGGATTGATCCAATGAATAATATATCAACTAATAATAAGAATACACTTTGTAGTTACATTATTTTAACACTCCCCCTTAACAAGAAGGTATTCTTTAACAACATCAGGCGAGAGAGAGAGGACAACATCATCAACAACATCAAGTGGGTGAGAGGACAACATCATCAATATCATCTTGGAACACTAACTGGCGTATCTATAAATCATCAGAAGTTTTCTTCATCGACAACATCGTCATTCTCAAAGGAATGCAATCATCATTTGCATCAATATGTATTAGTATAAAACTTAATACATCATCATCATCATCACATCACGATGCTGGCTCATCATAATACATGACTGGCTTTACGTCACAGCTGTAAGGCTGGAAGCTTAGTACTCGTCTTGCTTTACGTCACAACACTCAGACTGGAAGCAAGATACTAGATTGGCTTTACGTCACAGCTTCTCAAGCTGGAAGCACAGTACTAGTCTCATCTCAACGTCTTGCTTTACGTCACAGCACTAAAGCTCGAAGCAAGATACTTGTCCTGCTTTACGTCACAACCATCAGGTCAGAAGCAGGATACTAGACTGGATTTACGTCACAGCTATCAAGCTAGAAGCTCAGTGCTAGTCACATCTCATCGTTTTGCTTTACGTCACAACTGTCAAGCCGGAAGCAAGATACTCGTCCTGCTTTACGTCACAACCATCAGGTCAGAAGCAGGATACTAGACTGGCTTTACGTCACAACTATCCAGCCGGAAGCACAGTGCTAGTCTCATCACACCATCTTGCTTTACGTCACAACCATCAGGTCAGAAGCAAGGTACACGTCCTGCTTTACGTCACAACCATCAGGTCGGAAGCAAGATACTAGACTTGCTTTACGTCACAACTATACAGCCGAAAGCTTAGTACTAGTCATATCACATCGTCTTGCTTTACGTCACAACCATCCGGTCGGAAGCAAAAGATGTCTCATCACAACAACTACTCCCCCTTTCGAGGAAGGTCCTTTCGGATTATACCAAGCTTATCTCGAAAGTGCTCAAACTTTACACAAGATAGAGGCTTGGTCAACACATCAACAACCTGTTCATCCGTGCTAATGTACTTGGAGCTTTAAGGCTCCTATCTGCACCATGCCACGAATGTAATGATATCAGATCTCTATGTGCTTCGACCTGTCGTGGAATACATGATTCTCTGTCATCTTTATGCAGCTCTGGTTGTCACATAGGATCATGGTTGCTTTCATCTCTAAGTCAAATAGGTTGTTCAACAACTTTCGAAGCCATATAGCTTCGTAGCTGGCAGAACATGCAACAATGTATTCTGCTTCCGCTGTGCTGAGAGCAATGCTAGATTGCTTCCTACTCTGCCATGAGATCATAGCTGATCCCAAATTGAAACAACATCCTGAAGTGATTTTCCTGTCAGAAACACTTCCTGCCCAATCTGCATCAGTATATCGACTTAATGTGAAATCATGATCTCCATCATAGCTGAGACCACAATCTATTGTACCTTTAAGGTACCTCATCACATGTTTTGCAACCACTAGGTGAACATCTCTGGGTTCTACCAGAACCTGACTAAAGGTGTTTATGGCAAAACAAATGTCTGGTCTGTTGTTCGTCAGGTATATCATCGATCCAATAATCCGTCTGTACAGTGTGGCATCAATCAACTCTGACGAAGTGTTGACCAGTAGCTTCATCTTCGCTTCCATGGGTGTATTCATGGGCTTGCACTCCAACATGTCGAATCTCTTTAGGATTTCGACTATATACTTCCCTTGATTAAGGAAGATCCTCTCAGGACTCTATCATACCTCAAGACCTAAGAAATAATGCATTAGGCCAAGGTCCTTCATTTCAAATTCTGAGGCAAGTCTCTTCTTACATTTAGTGACGAGCTTTTCTTCTCTAGTTAAGAATAAGTCATCCACATATAGCAATAATGTCACTGGCTCATCGTTCATGACCTTGAAGTAGATGTTAGAGTCTGCTTTACTCTTGGTAAAGCCTAAGCTCGTCGAGAAACTATCTATATGGCCATACCAAGCTCTAAGAGATTTCTTCAATCCGTATAAGGCTTTCTTCAATCTGCAGACACGAGACTTCCTGTCTTCAACCTCAAATTCTTGAGATTGCTCTATATACACTTCCTCTTCGATGACACTGTTTAGGAAAGCTGTCTTCACGTCCACCTGGTGCAGCTTCCACTTCATCTTAGCTGCAAGAGCTATGATGGTTCTGATCGAAGTGTATCTGGCCACATGAGCGAATGTCTCTTCATAGTCAATGCCTTCCTTCTGGGAAAAGCCACGAGCGACAACTCTTGATTTATACTTCTCAATACTTCCATCAGTAGCATGTTTTTATTTTGAAGAGCCGTCTGGAGGATACCAGATCTTTACTCTTCGGTCTGGGAACTATTTCCCATACTTCGTTCTTTATTATGGATTGGTATTCCTCTGTCATGGCATCTGCCCATTCTTTCCTTTGAATGGCTTCTTCAAAGCAGGTAGGCTCCTCTTCTAGAAGATCACACATCAAAGCCGTATAACTGGAGAATGGCTTTGGTCTTTTCACCAGTCTCGTAGTTCCTTCGGGAACACCATACTTCTCTCCATCTAGAATAAGCTCTCTTGCCCAGGCTAGCTTTCTTTTATGGAGGATCGTCATCTGAGGAGGTTTTTTTTTTTTTGAGCTTCTAATATATCATGGTCTTCTAGAATTTCCTCATCAGGGGAAGTTACGACTTCCCTTATTGGTTCTGCGGCTCTAGGAACCTCCCTCACTGGTTCTGCAGTCCTGGGGATTACGGGTTCCTCTTCATATACTTCTTCAAGCTGGCATCTTCTTGATTTCTTGAGCACTGCATCTTCATCAAAAGTCACGTCCCTGCTGATCTCAATTTGACGGTGACCTGGTATATAGATTCTAAAGGCTTTGGAGACCTCACAGTGTCCCACAAATATTCCCTTTCTTTCCTGAAGGTTCCAGCTTGTTTCTCTTCTCTTTCGGTATATGAATAAATACTGGGTAGCCAAATATTTTGAGATGGCTTACCTCTGGCTTCTTTCCGGTGAACATTTCTTTCGGAGTCTTGAGCCCAAGTGCACTATGGGATAATCGGTTCTGCACATATACAACTGCCATTGCTGCTTCTGCCCATAAGCACATAGGAAGATCTTGATCATGGATCATAGTCTTCACAACTTCCATTATTGTTCTGTTCTTTCGTTCAACTACACCGTTTTGTTGGGGATTATAGGGAGTGGTGAGTTCCCTCTTGATCCCAACATCTTTGCAGAAGCTCACGAACTCTTTTGAGGTGTATTCTCCTCCATTATCTGACCTGAGTATCTTAATCTTTCTTTTAGAAAGATTCTCTATCAAGGCTTTGAATTCCTTGAACTTACTGAATACTTCATCTTTAGATTTCAAGAAATGCACCCAAGTTTTACGAGAATAATCATCAATGAATGATACATAGTATACATACCCACTAATGGAGGACGATGACATTGGGCCACAAACATCTGAATGAATGAGCTCTAGGACTCCTTCTGCTTTGCTGTCTCTCTTCGGAAAAGGGTTCTTGATGTTCTTCCCTTGTGCACATCCATTGCATACGCCTTCATGGTCACCTTTGAGTTCTGGTAAACCTGTGACCGCTTTGCATATGTATGGTAGCGCCTTGTAGTCGATGTGAGCTAATCTTCTATGCCAAGGTTCACATGAGTTTTCAATGGCGTGGGTCATGGCAGCCTCTAAGTGACCCTTTAGTTTATACAAGCCATTTTCTTCACTTCCAATGATGATTGCTTCATTTAAGGTTTCTCCTCTAGCACATTGCCTTCTGCAACCTTCACTATAGTTTCCTCAGGGTTATTACTTGTGACCTGGAGCAAGGTCAACAAAACAACAAGCAAAAGTAATATCCTTTTGATAATATAAAGCAATAACACGGACAATCATCACAGTAGGTCCTTTAGAGCTATCACTTGTAATTTGTCTGAAGCAAAGGTTAAAGGTAATGAATACAATACAAAATGAGGTCAACACTCTCATAGTGTTGTGATCAAACATTCCTCCATGGCAACCTGGAACTAACACACGAGATTCTTTCTAGAGGAGGTGTTAGTTGTATCAGAGAAATGATTACGTTAAGCATTTACCTCTATGTGCTCACATGCTATCAAGTATAATACTTTACAAAGACTGCTATCTCAACTATAGTCATCAACTTGTCATGTGTATCTTTGAATCTTATTAACTTGATTAATCAAACTTGGAGCCTTGTCCTCAAGAATGAGTGCTTGCTTTTCTTCCAGGTCTCCTTCACTCAAGTGACGAGTGCTTTCTTCAACTTGTCTTCTGTACTGAGACAATACACTATCTTGATAGAAGGTTGGGTTAGAGGATAAACTCTATGATCTCAACTTTTAATCCATCTAATAATTTGATCATAGCTTCAGCATGCAACATTGATCAAAATAATGTCATAACAAATAGATGCATATAAGAATAATCACACCTGGGTTGTATCATTCCTCTGAATGTGTTGGATCTTGAGATCCTTCTAGATCTATGGCAAGAGATCCCTTCTCCTGCAAATACTCTTTAAAGTTTAACCATTTAAACATATGTGAGTACATACCTCTGATAGCATTTGCAGGTGGTGGCTCCATCTGGCAGCATCGATAATCATTACCAACTCTTTTAAAAGCTTCAAGGGTGACTGCAACTGGTAGTACGACTGCAACTGCAATTGCAACTACAACTGCAATTGCAACTTAAACTTACGGTTTTATGAGGAAACCCTAATTTTTCAAACTTTGAATTTTGAAATTTTGATCCAAGGGATAGATGTGCTGAGCTGAGGTGAGTAAGCTGGTGCAGTCATAATTTCGAAAATCCAACTTTTACCCCCTCAAACTTGATCTGCGGATTTCTGGACTGGTACTTCTGGTACTCTGGTACTTCTGGTACTTTGGTTTTCTGGTACTTTGTGAAACTAGGGTTTCACTTTCCGAGAGATCTAACCACTGAAAAGGTGCATTGAAGGTGCCAAAATGATTCTTGGGGGAGGGCACACTTTTCTAGATGGTTTTAGGGTTGAAATACCTCACCAACAAAAGCCCTAATTTTCATGTACGATAACAATGACATTTTTCACTTTTCTCTTGTGAAAGATGCTCTCTTCAACTTGGCTATGATACCATGTTAATGTTTAAGCCATTATTATAGTTCTTTGCATTTCAATAGATAACAATAGCATAACACAAGATCATTGAGAAATACACAATCACAAGAGACACATCATTTATCCCGGGAAACCCACTAGGGGAAGAAAACCTAGCAAAACTTCCTTATTATAGATGACCAATACAATGCCAAGAGATAACTCAAGCTAATACATAAGATCCTCTCCCAAAGATGCGCCACTCTTTCTCCTCCTTCTCTAACTGCAGTTCCAAAACTTGTCTCTCAATGAGCAAGTGAGTTGTGTGTCTAAGTGAGGCGCTCGCCTCTTTATTTATACAAGACTGCCACGTGTGAAGTGTCTCTTCACTGGCAGGGCCGACTTCTCCAACTGGGTGGTTATAACCACCTTTATTATATTTCGGGGCCTCTTTAATATCTTCTGGGCCGACTTCTTATTCTGCCTATTACAATTATCTTTTGACCAATCCGCAAAAGGGGATTTGGTCCTTTATAATAACTGACATGATCAATCTGCAATGGGGATTGATCCAATGAATAATATATCAAATAATAATAAGAATACACTTTGCAGTTACATTATTTTAACAAAAATCCCCTAGGGGGCGTGAGGGTTTGAGTGAGTAAGGGGGTGAGGGTGTGTGTAAAGGTTAAAATAGGTTGGGTTGGGTAGGTTTAGGCTAGGGAACCTCTCTCTATTCTTTTTCCACCTTTACATAATCCTTTTAACTCATTATTACAAAAATTACATTTTTGCTATGTCATGACCTAGCAGTTAAAATTGCTGTTTTTGACTAACTGACACTCCTAGTGGACAAACCCATAGCAAAAGTTGTCCGACTGAGATGAAACTTGGTCCAAGGGTGTAGGGGGTCTCATTCCATTTCCTTTGAGCACACATACCCCTATCAAAAGTCCAAGGATGTAGTATTTACAATTTTTGCTAAAAAATAATTAATTAATTAAATAATTAAACCTCCAAACTTAGGGAAATTTAATTAAAAAATAATAAATTAAAAAAAACTAATCTAGACTCGATGGAATTCCGCAAAACTTTCTAAGATGTCATACATGGTCATTTACATCATCCCTAAACAATAGTTACCAGAGGATAAGCCCATTAGAACGCCCTTCACCACTTTGGAGGAATTATTGCAAGTGTGAGGGAAAAACTCAAGGGAAATCAATAAGGCTGAAAAACCCAATTGATAACCCGAGGATAAAAAACCCTCGGTGAAAGGAACTCTCCTAATGAACCCATCCCAAGTTAACTGACCTAACTATGACCAATGCAGACCTATTACATTATTGACCCATGCAGGGGTGCAGAAATTCCATTTACAAAAAGAAGTGTTGGGGCCAAAAATGCTTTGTAGAACCAAATAATCTTCGACAAATGAGCATCTGATGATGCATCTCTTCATGGCACATGGAGTTGACCCCCTAGTTGGATAGGTGGTCAACAAGTCCCAGGTTAGGGTTTTACCCTAAGGCGATGTTACTATTCAAACTCTCTCCTAAGAGGAAAAGTCCTAACCCCAATGGGAGAACCTAGAGGCAACTCTCAGGAAAGCTACCCACTGTCACCTTGGTGGCCTTGCCCCACTCTTTAGACTAAGGAAAAGGGTGTTCTAATCAAGAGGGGAGTCCCTGTCAATCAATCAAGCTAAACCGTTATAGGGAAAGTGGGAGCTTAACTAGCTTAAATCGATTATGTGTATGGATGGTCAACCAAACAATCAATTTTCTTTAAGATATGAAAATTAAGATACATAAAGTGCTTATTTGATTATCTAACACAAGTTCTCAGTAATTTTCATGTTAAATGTGTACTTGCGAAAAAAAGCGCTGGAAATGTTTAAATGGATGTGGCAAAAATAGGTAGAACAAATTTACTTGTTATCGCATTGACCATGTATCATGTAGATGGCTCATAGAACAATATCAACAACAGATGTAATCAATGGCTTAACATGAGATCAAGAGATTATAACATTAACCACTTTGATTGTGTTTGGAACTTATCATGGACATTTAGAAAAGTTCAAATGCATTAATTCATTGAGTGATGCACAAGGAGTGCTTTGAGTGATGATGGGATCTTAAGATGGTAAGTCACATAAAGCATTAATCCACATTCCAAGAAATATACCACTGATCATATTAGAGTTGAAGTGTTGTAGCAAATGTAGAAATGGCCATCCACATGACCCAATATAAACCATTCACGATTTCATTTTAGGACGGAATCCAAGGAAAACATCATTGTTCAGATTTAAGTCATGAGGAGCTAATGACAAAGTTTAAATGATGTGGTATCATACATTGCTCATAATGTTTTTAGACTTGATCAAGTTTAAATGTTGTTTAGGAGTGTTAATGCTGTGTGTGGTGCTCAGATTCTAATATCACATTAATGTCATCACAAAAGAGATACTAAAATGTTGTTGAGAGTGTGTAAAGCGACCATAATTCACCAACATGTCATCATCTTAGAACATATTTCGAATATTAACTCTATACCAGCATGGTGTGATATCATTTGTGCCTCTGTTATCTACTCAAACAACAATATTGATGCCAAATATGCCATAGTGAGAGAGACCACGACTCAAGAAATTTTAGTGTGTGTAATTTGAGGGTATTGCCAGTTTTACAAACCATACGTTTTCTTAAAAAATACTTCAAGTAAGCCAACATATCCGTAGATTTCTGAGGTACTATGAGGCTTCCCAACAGGTCTGTCTTTGAGCTCTTGTTGGGCTTTAAGTTTTATCTTCAAGATTGTCCTTTGCTGTTGTTTTAGGACAACAAACATTCAAGTACTTTTTGCTCACAATTTTGATGGTTAAGTGTCCTTCTAAGGTGCCCTTGCAAGTGTTTTATTATCCCAATGTTAGCACATGCAATATACTCAAAACAAATAACACTACCTCTAGATCTTTACAACTCTAAATGTTGATTTACAATTCTAAGCATGCATGAAATGAACACAAGTAGTTTTGGTCAACATGACCCTGGATAAAACCCCCCTGGGGAAAACCAGTTTGGAATGGAAGCATATATATGTGGAGAATAGAAGGTGGAATACAAGAAGTACATGAAACAAATGAAGCTGATACAATAGCAGCTTGTCTCAAGCTGCAACACAAGTCCAAGAGTGAAAGATGCGCCCAAGCATGGTGCACCCTCCTCAAATGTTGCTCTATCCACTAAAATGAAGCGCCCTTACTCCCTGAAGCTCTGATGGAGAAACCCTTGCACACAACTCTAAATATGTGAGCTATATCTCCACCAGGGTTACCAGAAGCTTCCCCCCCCGCTTCGAAGCCCTAAAGCTCGATCCGAGCGAGTGCGTCCTGGAAGCTCCCTCTGAAGCGCGACTCAATTTTCGGAAGCGCAATTCGGCCCCCAAAAATGCGATTCCTGCCAATTCGGAAGCGTCCCCCTCTGAAGCGTGCTTTAGAGGGCGCTTCACACACGCTTTAGTGGAAAATTCGCATGCTTTCGTGGGGACCCGCATCTTCAAGCAAAAGTTCTTTTTTTTTTTTAATTTTTGGGGTTAGGGTGGGGTTAGGGTGAGGCCTAGCTTAGGCTTAGGGTTGAGGGAAAAGAATGAGGAGAATAAAGGAGCTCTTTCCCCTCTATTCTCCTCATTCTTTCATCTTGAGCTTGGAGGAGAGAGCAAAGGAGAGGTTGAGAGTGTATATTTGTGAGAACTTGGAGGAGAAAGCAAATGAGAGCTTGGAAGAGTGAGCAAAGAGGAGCTTGGAGGAGAGAACAAAGGCAACCATCTTCCAAAGGTTTCAAGTTTCAAGAGCTAAAGAGGTAAGCCCAAACCCCAACTCCCTCATTTCCTTGGGTTAA
>ML839623.1:32693-54100 GCA_009831015.1 Picea engelmannii | reverse complement strand
CTCTCATTTTATTGCAGGTTGTTCATCTAAAACTTGAAGAAAATGGTTTTCTTTTGGTTTATCATTCCTATTTTGGTTCTCATGGTTTTGGCGGGGAGAAGGCATTGAAGGGAAGAAGATGATAGTGGTGATTCTCATGGTGACCCACAATATGAAGTTAGTGAAGGGTTTGAAGAGGAAGAGGGAAATGAAGAGGGAAATGTAGGACGCAAAGATTTATTGAGACCCTTGTGGCAATTTGTAACAAAAGTTGAGGAGGGGAGAGGTGGTGGAAGCATTAAATTTGTATGTCCTCATGACTGTCATGATGGAAAACCTTATACCGGTTCATATACCCGTCTAAGGAGGCATCTTTGTGGTGTAATGGAGAGTGATGACAACAAGGGGTCCACTGGGATCATAGTTTTCCCTAATATATCCAAGGAGCAGAGACAAAAATATATAAAGATAACGGAAGTTGCACAAAAAAAGTATGGTTAAAAACAAAATCTTTAATCCGATGCCTCATCTAGATTTGGTGGCAACACATCTCCATCTCAATGTGGTACTGGTTCTGGAACCTCTGGATCTAGAAGAACAGTCGCATATTTCCTTGATATTGGAGGTAGGGATGAGGTGGATGCAAAAGTGGTCGGGTTTCTCTATGCTTGTGGTGTCCCATTCAATGTGCTTCACTCCCCTTATTGGCACAATCTTGTCAAGGCAATCAACGAAGCCCCCAAAGGATACAAGAGCCCCAACTATGAGAAAGATAGAACTGTGTTACTTGACAGGGAAAGAGCAAAAGTTCAAAGAGCTCTAACACGGTTTACAGATGAATGGTCAAACATTGGGTAATCTGTTGTATCAGATGGTTGGACAAATGTTAGAAACCAACATTTGATCAATGTTCTTGGTGTTTCTGCTAGCGATGCAATGTTTCTTGCAGCACATGACTCCTCTTCAATTATTGCATCTTCCCAAAACATTTCAGATCTCCTCTTGTAAACAATTAATGATGTTGGTCCTTCTAATATGATTCAAGTAATCACTGATAATGCAACAAATTGTAAGGGAGCAGGTAAAATCATCGAGCAAGTTCATCCACAAATCTTTTGGTCTAGGTGTTTGGTGCACACCTTGAACCTTTTGATGCATGATATTGTCAAGCATAAAGAATGTGGATGGATTAATCAGTTGTACAAGAAAGGGAAGCAACTCATCAAATTTATCACCAAGCATACAAGGGTCAATTACTTCTACAACACTCACTCTAGGTTGCAGCTACTTAAGATTGCAACCACTAGATTTGCTAGCTATTACCTCACCTTTAGGCGCCTATTGAAGGTGAGACAAGCTTTGGGTGCTATGGTGATGAGTGATGAATGGGATGAATTGAGCAATGATAGAGAAGATGCAATAACGGTGAAGGAGACAGTCCTTGACAGTCAGTTTTGGTCACATGTTTGGTTTATTTTGCAATTCACCAAGTCAATTTATCACATGATCAAGTTTGTAGATTCAGATCGGCCAATCATTGGGGAGGTTTATGAGCAAATGGATAGCATGCTAGGGCAGATTAAAGACATTGTTGAGCCTAGAGATGTCAACCTCTATAACCATATTCGTGTAGAGGTGGAAAAACGGTGGGAAATGCTAAATATTCCACTACATGCCTTAGCATATGTGCTAACACCTAAATACTATCATGTATCATGGCTTTCATCACCAACACCTGGTGGTAGGACCAAGAAAAGACCACACCAAGATCCAAAGGTTCAAGCAGGTTACATGAAAGCATTAGATAAACTCGACCCGGACGAGGAGGAGTGTGACAACATAAGGAGACAATTGAGCCATTACATCCTTAGCAATGGTGCCTTTGGGACCAACCATGCAATTATAGATCGAGGGAATCTGAGTTCTCTTGAGTGGTGGAACATGCATGGCGGTACTGCCCCACAGCTACAACGTTTGGCAACACGGGTGCTTTCACATGTAGTGAACACTTCTTCTGCAGAGAGGTGTTGGAGCACCTACAGTTTCATCCATAACGTTAATAGGAAGTATATCTGACAACATGAGCAAATGTTTCATCATAGTCTTCTCCCTCCTTCTGGGAGAAACCTCTAGCTATGAACCTTGCTTTATATTTGTCGACGCTTCCGTCTGCTGCATGTTTGATCTTATAGACCCATTTTGAAGTTACTATTGATTTTTCTTTAGGTCTAGGTACACTTTCCCATACATCATTTTTCATGATGGACTGATGTTCTTATGTCATGGCTTCTCTGCATTATTTCTTCTGAGCTGCCTCTTCAAACGTGGTAGGTTCTTCGTCTAGAAGCTTTGTCATACATGCTGCATAGCTGAAGAATTTCTTGGGCTTCTTGCTTTTTTTGAAGGTCCTACTTGGGGCCTTGAGTCTTTCTGCTTCTTGTAGGGTAGCTTCAAGCCAAGCTGGTCATTTCTTGGTTTTGGGTACAATGTCTGAATCAATGGTCTCACATGGTTGCATCAGATGATCAAGTTGTTCTGTTTCTTCATTCTGACTCTCTGGAAGACATGTGCCTTCTTCAATAGGCTCTTCATACTCTTCTTCTTCTATAATTTCTTCTATGGATTTCTTGAAAGCCATCTTTTCATTGAAGGTTACGTTTCTGCTGACTTCAATCTTATGTTGTTTCAGAATATAGATTCTATAGGCCTTGGATGATTCACTATATCCCACGAATATGCCCTTCTTTCCCGAGGGTTCTAATTTATTCCTTTTATCTTTAGGAATGTGAAAGTAAATAAGGCATCCAGATATTCTTAAGTGTTCCACATTAGGTTTCTTTCCTGAGAAGGCTTCTTCTGGAGTCATATCCTTCAATATGCGGTGAGGACTTCTGTTCTAAACATATATTGCTATCATCCCTGCTTCTCCCCATAGATACATAGATAAACCTTGATCGTTCAATAGTGCCTTCACAGTTTCTTCAATAGATCTGTTCTTCCTTTCTACTACACCATTTTGTTGAGGATTATGAGGAACAATTAGCTCCCTCTTAATCCCTGCCGATTTGCAAAAGACAACAAATTCCTTGGATGTATATTCTCCTCCATTATCTGTTCTCAAGATCTTGATTTTCTTGTTTGTGAGGTTCTCTATCTCTGCTTTGAATTCTTGAAACTTGCTGAATACTTCGTCCTTTGTCTTCAAAGATATAACCAAGTCTTTCTCAAGTAATCATCTATGAAGATTACATAGTAGAGATAACCTCCTAGAGATTTGACTGGCATAAGACCGCAAACATCTGAATGTATTAGATCTAGAATTTCCTTAGATCTATTATTGCTGCTTGAGAATGATTTCTTGACATTCTTACCAAGAGCACATTCTTTGCAAATTCCTTCATGTGTAGACTGTAGTTCTAGTATTCCTTCAACCATCCTTTTGAGGAAGGGTAATGCTTGATAGTTGATATGAGCATACCTTCTATGCCAAAGTTCATTGGGATTAACTTCATCATGTACAAGGGCTTCATCATTTCGTTCTAGTAGTCTGTATAGTCTTCCTTCATGGGTTCCAATAACTCTAGCATTCTCTATGTTGGAATCTCTAGGCCAAGATAACAGTTTTCCATCTCCAAAAGCTATTATGTTTCCTTTGTCTTCTAGGCAAGATATGGATACAAGAGTCTTTTCTAAACCAGGTACATATAAGACATTGCTCAAATGAACATTTTTACATGTTTTCAACTCGACGGAGGCTTGACCAATTCCTTCGATTGAGTAAGTGTTTTTGTCTCCAAGCTCTACCTTTTACAATGTCTTCTTTTCATTTAGATTGGAGAGTCTGGCTTGATCTCCTGTCATATGCCTAGAAGCTACACTGTCAGTTATCCGCATGTCATCTTCAAGCGTTCCTGTGAGTGCTAAGCAGTGTAGATGACTTGTGTTTTCATTCATGATTTCAGTTAACTGATGACTGGTCAAGCTTTGACCAAAAATTTCAACCTTGATGTTTCTGCCTTTTGAGAGTGCCAAGAGGTGCGCTGGACCAAGGCGCACTTGAATATCTCTCCTTGAGTAAGGTGTTCCATCATAAGGTGCTGGACAAGGTTTTTAGGGTTTCTGCAACTGCACCTGCTAGTAACCCTAGCGACAATGCTTTAGTAACTGCACCTGCTAGTAACCCTAGCGACAGGTCTTCAACGAGCTTGATAACCTTATGGCTTAGCTTCCTTCCAGTTGTTAGACTGAATGAAGGAGGTGTGGGCCCATAACCTGTTAGAATATTGGATGTGCTTGTTTAACCATAGACAATATAACAATATTGTCACCCAACCACAAGCACTAATGCCACTCCCGAGCACCTTGAACTTGACAGAGAGAAGAATTTCGGTAGCAGATCAATAGCCAACCAAGGCTAATGCACCAATCAAAGATAACCAAGACTAATCAGAGAGTCCAACCCAGAAAGACCGAGAATATAGATTTCAGAACTGGCGGCAACAACTTCTCCCAAGACTTACGCACAAACTGGCCTTTTGCAATGCGCACAAGTGTGCTTCTGCAATTCTGAGAAGTCTGGCTAAAATGAAGACTAACCTCCTGTATTTATACTGCTTTTGCTAGACTGCCTGGGCCGACTTCTCATTCTGGGTGCTAATTATTTAGTATATAATATTTCCTTTAGCTGACTTCTCTTCTAGGGTTATATCAAAATCTTTTCTTGCTTCCAGAATATTCTAATCTTGTTAGAGGTCAAAAATGGAGGTTAATACCTCTCGCAGCTACCATAATATCAACACTTCCTTCATCTCTTCACTTTCCATCTCATTTCGCCCAGGGTCATCGGGATTCCCCCCTTGAGGTGATTCTCTCATCTCTAAAGTGCCGGGAATACCTGCTTGTGGTGACAAAGGGTAGGTGTTCTCTAAGTTGTCACCATTTGGTGTTTGGGTTTAGCTTTTCCCAACCTACAACTTGTGCGATAACATTTTGGCGTTGTTTCCAGGGAGGATTTTGAATCCTCTTCCGAACCCTAAACGACACTTTGGCAAGTTGTCCCAAAGCCTTTCTCCTAGCTTTCCTGGCGACTCCATTGAAAGGACAATCCCTTTCCACTTTCGATGATCTCTTCTTGAAGCCCATCTGACGATTCCACCTTCCGAGAACCCTTCTTCCTTTAAGCCTTTTTCTCTAGGGAGGTTCATACCTTCTAAGGTTTACCGAAGAAGTCCTCCCCTCAAGTTTGTCGTTGTCAAAACCCTTTTACATGGTACCCTTCCCTTTGCCCCAATGGCTCACCCTTAGGCAAAAGACCTTTACAAACCCCTTAACATGGCCACCATCCCTAGATACCCCAACATAATGCCGAAAGAGTCTCACAAATGCTTGCTAAAGTTTCCGGGAAACAATGTCATCATTGCAGATGATCGTCTTTATGCCGTACGCCGAGACATGGAAAATGCATAAGTGGAACATGAGGATGTAGCCATGAGACTACTAGCCTCATCTTTGACTGAGGATGCTTAGAAGTGGTTCAGAGGGCTACCTGAGAATCATTTTGCATCTTATGAAGATTTTGCGAAATTATTCAAGAACAGATGGATAACGAAAAAGGATAATGGGATGCTTGTAGCTCAGTTCAATCAGATAAAGAAAAAGGAGAATGAGACAATGAGGGAGTTTGACCCCAAATTCGACAGATTATACAGTCAGATTTCGACAAATTTCCATCCTACCGTTGTAGATGTTCGTCTCCAATATGTGAATGAATTTAATGGGAAATTTCATTTTATTCTGAAAGATAAGAATCCCACTTCTTTGGTAGAAGCAAAAGAGTACAGCGCAGAGATTGAAGAAAATCTCCTTGACTCAAAAGTTGATTCTTTTTCAGTATTCTCGTGTCATGGTAGAAACAAAGACTAAAGCTTCCAGTAGAAGTGCTCCTGATTCGATTGCCCTCTTGACTCAGAAAATAGATCACATGAGTATTCAATTTGTCCAAGCACATAATCAAATCATGGGTCGATTAACTAATGTGGAAAGAAATCAATCTTCCCCCAGACCTCAGTTTGCCAGACAACAGAGAGATGCCACAGGTTGGAAACCAAGGCCTCAACAAGAAGTAAAGGCCCCTGATACTTTGAATCTGGTTGGAATGGTTTGTTAATGTTTCATCAAAACCTACACAAGAGATCTAGCTAAAGCAAGTTCAAACACAACCTATCAAGAAAGGAAGAGAGATTCAATATGGGAGAATGAGAAAATATATTCACACTACTCCAATGCGCTGATGATTGATCATAGATGAAGATCAATATGATACAATGAATGAGTGGAATACACTCATATATATAACATACCATTTCATAATAACAGAATGGATGCATGTATAATAACATAATAGTGATGATCTAAAATAGAAAGTCCAAAATAGAACTAGTCAGTTAATTCCCATTGAACTAGTGTGCTGAAAATATAAATTTCTCCAACACCCCCCGTGAACATCACTATGGAGTAAAAAATGAGTCCTGACTACTAGGCCATATTAGGTACTCATGTACAATGCAACTAATGAACATTGAATAAAAATGAAGAAAGAGGGAAAACCACATGGGAACAAAATCCCGCCTTAAAAGACAATGAATCAAAAGAAGAAAATGGTAGTTTCTATAGAGCTGTGTTCTTCATTGCAAGACGATCTTGTAAAGTCTGAAACTTCCGCTCACTGAAAGTCTTCGTGAAGATGTAGAAATATTTATGGATTTGATGAAGTCCTTTAGACACCTATTGGGCCTTGTACCTCCTGATCCTGTGGACCCATCTGCACCTAAAAATATTCCTTTTTGGTGGAAGTGGAACCAGATGCCAAGTTTGATTCTTTAGGATTGAGTCATACTCCTTCTGCATGGATGCTTGCCATAATGTATTGCCGACAACCTTATTGCAGGTCTGTAGATCAGTAGATTAAACCATATAACAATGCATGGGCATTGCAGGTTCTAAAGATGAAAGTACATGAGAAGGATCCTCATGCTGAGATCAAGTCCTCCTTGATTCTAATGGATTCCCTACAAGGATACCTACTGCCCGAAGTGTGAACTGTGCCTTCTTGGGAATCTGCTGAAGCTTCAATGCTGGCTTCTTATCTGGCTGTACTACCTGCTTATTTCCATAAACAAATTCTGAGTGTATGGAATCATCTCTGATGTTTGTAACTGATGGAAGCACAAGAGTATATGCATGTTGCATTGGAGGTGCATGCAAAGTACTCTCCTTATGTGTAAGTAGAATATATGAGTCATCATCAGAAAACTTAGTGAATTTATACAACCTTCACTTGTGATCCACCTCACCAATTGCAATGATGGAATTGTAATGCATGTCAATTACTGAAATTGAATCTAATGTAAATTCAACCTTTTTACCTTTCTGAGTGATCTGATAAACTGAGAGTGGATTCATAGAAAGCTTTGGAACATGTAAAACATTCTCAAAATTGCCATTATGGAGTTCCACTCTCCCCTCTCCTGCTACTGCTACTAGAGTATCACCCCCCATGACAATAGGGGGTCTTGAGCACGAACTCAAAGGAGAGAAAACTTCCTCTTTCACTACCATATGATGGGATGCACCAGAATCTATAATCCATGAATCAAATGAGGAATTAATTGCTATAAGAGCATGATGATTACTTTTCTTAGGAGCAGGATCTTCCTTCTGCGTCTTGACTCCCTCTGGAATGAAGTTTCCAAGGTTGTTCTGCTGAAGTGCCTGTGCCATAAGATCGATCTATTTCTTCATGCATTTTGATTCTTCATGATTCAGTTTATTGCAGTAAGTGCACTGCTTTCCCTTCTTCTTCTTCTTGGAATCTGAAGAGTCTTTGGAACCTGAAGAATCGTTAAAGGGTTTGGAATATCCCTCATTCTCGTTCTGTTTCTCCTTCCTGTTTTGTTTGGATGATCCTTTTCCATCATGCATGGTGAGTGCATGTGCTTTGGGATCCTTGATTAGGCCCATCTGAATAAGTTTTACCTGCTCATGTGTGAAAGAATCAATGAATTGATCCATGGTAGGCATCTTCCAATTTGTTCCCATGAGATACCTTCCTGAATGGAAACTGGAAACATAGACAACATATTCTGGTCCTAGCGTGGCCAAGATTGTTAGAATATGTTGGTCCACTTGTTTAGATTTATCAATACCACAAGTTACTAAGCTCAATATCAAAGATTTAAACTTAGTAAAGAAATATTGTATATTATCAAAACTTTTAGGATCCAAAGTATTCAATTCTACCTCAAGCATATGACCTCTCATCTCATCCTTCTTTCCAAACAAACTTTCCAAGGTGGTCCAGATCTCGTTTGGAGTCTTGCATGCGACAACATGAAACCATAGATTAGTTGAAATCAATTCAAGAAGAAGTCTTGTGGCTTCATCCTTTCAGTTCACCCATCTCATCTTCTCAATTGTTGATGTAGGTTCCGTTTATGTCCCCATCGTCAAGTTGTACAATCCTTTCCTTTTGAGTTGGAATTCTACCTTGGGCTTCCAATCAAAATAATTGTATGGTGTGAGGATTACCACCAAGTTTGACTGTATAATAGGTGTCCTATCCATCTCTCCCACTGTTTCTGAGAACCCCTAAAAATTTACTCTCAATCTACAAGTGAAAAACTAAGAAATCACTGCAGAAAGGGCACTTTAAGTGAAAATTCATACCAGTTTCAGGAGACGATCTTCTGACTTACTTTCTGAGCAAACGGTGAGGAATCTCGCCAAATGGTTAAAAACCCACTTGCAGAATGGGTCGATTTACTTCTTTCATGAGCCGTTTCCTCAAAAAGTTAATATTTTGAGAGAAATCACTGCAAAAAGGTACGACCACAGATTCATATCAGTTTCAGGAGGCGATCTTTTGACTTACTTTCCGAGCAAACATTGAATAATTTCGCCAAATGGTTGAAAACCCACTTGCAGAATGGGTCGATTTACTTCTCTCGCGAGTCGTTTCCTCAAAAAGTTCATATTTTGGGAGAAATAGCTGCCGAAAGGTATGCCCACAGATTTTGCACGTCGAAACTTCGATTTTCCTTATTCTTTGGTTTATCTGGCTTGCTCCAAGCAACGTAGCTTTGATACCTGTTAAGATTAATGCTATTATTATGTTATTTTCAATTTACTAGAGCATTCAATGCATTTCCAAAGCAACAACATAAAGATGATCACTGAAAGAAACACAATCACACGGTACACATCATTTTATCCTCAGAAACCCTCATGGGGGAGAAAACCCTGTTAATGTTAGAGCAACTATTAGGTTTCTTTTCAATTTACTAGACAATAATAGCATATGCAAGATCACTAAGAGAAACACAATCACAAGATACACAACATTTATCATGGGAAACCCTCATGGGGGAGAAAACCCAACAAAATCTTCCTTAATATAGATAGCCAATACAATCTCAAGACAATAAACCAAAACACTAGAGAATATCCAACACCGAGCAATGCACCTCTCTCTTCCTTCTTCCGACAACTGGAAACTGCAACATCCTTCAAACTTGCGCACTAGATGAGTGAGCTGAGTGAGTGGGATAATGAGGCACTAACCTCTCTTATTTATACTAGCTGGTAGGCGCTAGGGAGGTGTCTCTTCACTGGGCAGTGCCGACCTCTTCACTTAGTGGCTAAAACCACTTTAATTAGGCCTGGGACCTGCCTTCTTAATTAGCATGATATAATTAGGGTTTGACCATTCCACAAAGGGGGATTTGGTCATTTACAAAGCCCAACATGATCAATCCATAAAAGGGGATTGATCTATTAATAATAACTCGATAATAAATAGAATACTCTTTGCAGTTACAATATTTCAACACTCCCCCTTAATAAGAAGGGTACTCTACAACATCACCAGGAGAGAGAGGGCAACAACAACAACAACATCTGGAACACTGACTAACATATCTATAAATCATCAGAAGTTTTTCTCATCATCAATATCATCATCCACAACAAGGAGCTGGAATGGCATCATCATTTGCATCAACATCAATTAGTATAACACTAATACATCATCATCATCAATAACAACACGAGGTTGATACAACATTAACAACAACATCATCATCACAACACAAAGGCTAGAGCAACAACAACATCATAGCATGAAGGCTAGAGCAACAACATCATCATAGCACGAAGGCTGGAGCAACAACATCATCATCATCACAGGGCAACAAAATGAGGCAGGTGTTACAATATTTTGTGGTACTCTGACAGTCCCTAAGGAGCTTCCCAAGAATCATAAGATTCCCTAGGATATGAAATTCTAACGGAGATACCACATGGTACTCTGACAAATCGTCCTTATCGGACCTTCAGGATCTTCCCATGAATCATAAGATTCCCTAGGATTATAAAATCCTAACAGAGCTACCACTAATGACCACAAATAGCATATACATACAAAGATACTCTGACAGACCGTCCTTACGCGACCTTGGAGATCTGTCCAGGGATGATTAGTCCCCTAGGATATAAAATCTTAACTGAGCTACCCGCTGTTGGTTAGGATACCATAGTATCATCAAACATCATTCCCCCTTTCGAGGGAGGTCCTTTCAGACTATACCAAGCTTGTCTCGAAAGTGCTCAAACTTTACATGAGATAGAGGCTTGGTCAACACATCTGCAACCTGCTCATCTGTGCCAACATATTGGAGCTTTATGGTTCCCGTCTGCACCATATCACGAATGTAGTGATACCAAATTTCTATGTGCTTTGACTTGTCATGGAACACAAGGTTCTTTGCCATCTTTATGCAAGTCTGGTTATCACATAGAATCACAGTTGCTTCCATCTCCAAATCAAATAGACCTATCAACAACTTCCGTAGCCATATGGCTTCACAACTGGCAGAACATGCAACAATGTATTCCGCTTCTGTTGTGCTGAGAGCAATATTAGATTGCTTCCTACTTCATGGCAGATCCCAGACTAAAACAACATCTTGAAGTGCTCTTTCTGTCAGAAACACTTCCAGCCCAATCTGAATCGGTATAACCAATCAATCTGAAGTCTTGATCTCCATTGTAGCAGAGACCAAAGTCCAACATACCCTTAAGGTATCTCATCACATGTTTTGCAACAACAAGGTAAATACGTCTGGGCTCTACCATATACTAACTCAAGGTGTTCACAACAAAACATATGTCTGGCCTGGTATTCGTCAGATACATCAACGATCCAATGATTTGTCTGTACTATGTAGCATCAACCAATTCTGACGAAGTATTTACCATTAGCTTCAACTTTGTTTCCATGGGTGTATTCATGGATTTACACTCCAACATATCAAACCTCTTCATTATTTCAACTGCATACTTCCTTTGGTTGAGGAAGATCTTCTCTGGGCTCTGCCAAACCTCAAGACCTAAGAAATAGTGCATTAGGACTAGGTCTTTCATCTCAAATTTATGCAACGAGCTTCTTCTTACAATTAGTGATGAGATTTTCTTCTCCAGTCAAGAATAAGTCATCCACATACAACAACAATATAACTTGCTCATCATTCATAACCTTGAAGTAAAGGTTAGAATCAACTTTACTCTTGGTAAATCCCAAGCTCGTTAGGAAACTGTCAATTCTTCCATACCAAGCTCTAGGAGCTTGCTTCAATCCGTACATAGCCTTCTTCAACCTGCAGACATGAGTCTTTCTGTCTTCAACTTCAAACCCTTGGGGTTATTCTATATACACTTCTTCTTCAATGACACCATTCAAGAAGACTGTTTTCACTTCCATCTGGTGTAACTTCCACTTCATCTTAGCTGCAAGGGCTATGACGGTTCTGATAGAAGTGTATCTAGCTACAAGAGAAAACGTCTCTTCATAATCAATGCCTTCCTTTTGAGAAAATCCACGAGCTACAAACCTTGCTTTATGTTTTTCAAAACTTCCATCAACATGTTTTATCTTGTATAACCATTTGGAAGATACCACATCTTTTCTCTTTGGTCTGGGAACTATTTCCCACACATCATTCTTTATAATGGATTGGTATTCTTCTGTCATGGCATCTGCCCATTCTTTCTTCTGAATGGCTTCTTCAAAGCAAGTAGGCTCCTTCTCTATGAGATCACACATCAAAGCCATATAACTGGAGAATGGCTTAGGTTTCTTAACTTGTCTCATGGTTCCTTCGGGAGCACCATACTTCTCTCCATCTTGAATAAGTTCCCTTTCCCAAGATGGCTTTCTCTTGTGAGAGATCGTCATCTGGTGAGGTTCTTGAGATTCTATCATATCATGATCTTCATGATTCTCATCATCGGGGGAAACTATGACTTCCCTCACTGATTTTGCAATTCTGGGAGCTATAGGTTCTTCTTCATATACTTCTTCAAGCTGGCATCTCCTTGATTCCTTGAGTGCTGCATCTTCATCAAAGGTTACATCTTTGCTGATCTCAATATGATGGTAACATGGAATGTAAATTCTAAAGACCTTAGAGACCTCACAATATCCAACAAATATTCCCTTCTTTCTTGAAGGGTCCATCTTGGTTCTCTTTTCTTTCTGAATGTGTACAAACACTGGAGAACCAAATATCTTGAGATGGCTTACTTCTGTCTTCTTTCCCAAGAACATTTCTTCGGGGGGTTTGAACCCAAGTGCACTATGGGATAATTTGTTTTGTACATACACTGTTGTTCTTGCTTCTTATGCCCATAAGTGCATTGGAAGATCTTGATTATGGATCATAGTCTTCATTGCTTCCATTATAGTTCTGTTCTTTCTTTCTGCTACACCATTTTGTTGAGGATTGTAGGGAGTGGTGAGCTCCCTCTTAATCCCAACATCTTTGCAAAAGCTTACAAACTCTTTGAGGTATATTCTCCTCCATTATCTGACCTGAGAATCTTGATTTTTCTTTCTGAGAGATTCTCTATCAAGGCTTTGAATTCCTTGAATTTTCCAAACACTTCATCTTTTGATTTCAAGAAGTAAACCCAAGTCTTGCGAGAATAGTCATCAATAAATGACACATAGTATACATACCTATTAATAAGAGAGGTGGATGGCATTGGGCCACATACATCTGAGTGGATGAGCTCCAAGATTCCTTTTGCTTTACTGTCGCTCTTCGGGAAATGATTCTTGATGTTCTTTCCTTGTGTACATCCCTTGTACACACCTTCATGGTCAACCTTGAAATCTGGTAGACCTGTAACTGCCTTGCTCACATATGGTAAGGCCTTGTAGTTGATGTGAGCTAGTCTTCTATGCCAAAGTTCACATAGACTCTCAGAGGAGTGAATCAAGGATGCATCTGAGTGACCTTTTAATTTGTACATGCCACCTTCTTCTGTTCCAATAACAATTGCATCTTCTATGGTTTTTCCTTTAGGCCACATAAGAACTTATCCATCTATGAATGCAACCCTAAAACCTTTCTTATCTAAAGATGACATAGAAAGTAAAATCTTCGTCAAACTTGGTACATATAGTACATCCTTCATCTTCATTGGGGTCCCTGAATTAAGTTTGTAATTGGACTCTCCCACTCCTTTGATAGGGTACTGGTAATCATCTCCAAGTGTAACTTTCTGGGGAAAGTTCTTTTCTGTAAGGCTAGAGAGAATGTCTCTCTGACCTATCACGTGCTTGGAAGCACCACTATCTATGAGCCAAGTATCCTCACCAGGTGACACAGATCCTGAGAGGGAAGAGATTAAGACATAGTCTTCAATCTTTTCTTTAATCATCTTTGTGGGTGGCTCTTCATCTTCAACTATGTGGGCATGATGCCTTTTTTTTTCTCTTCTTATATTCTTCTCTTATCGCTGGACAATTCTTAGCAATATGTTCCATATTGTCACAATGGTAACATTGATAGGATGAGAAATCCTTTTCTCTTCTTTGACCTTTCTGAAACTTTTGGAATCTCCTTGGAGGGTGAGATTCTTTATGTATGAATTTATTTGGGGAGTGAGACTCCTTATGTGGGTGGGTCTCCTTCTTGAAGTGAGACCTTCTCTTTCCTCCTTTAGTATGAGAAACTAGAGCTTGATCTTCATCCCTTAATAGTACTGCTTCTTGGTTAACTACTCTTGCTTCTTCTTGAACACATTGTTCCCAAAGATTGTCAAATTGTAGTTTCTCCTTTCTGGCACAAATGGTTTGGATGAATGCATCCCAAGGTCTTGTGAGACCATTAACAACTGCCATTATGAGTTCATCTTCATCTAGGGTATCTCCAATTGCTTCTAGTTGTTCCTTGAATTGAGATATTCTAGAGAAATATTCATGAACTGTTTCTCCTTTCTGCATCTTTGTATTCTTGGGTTGAGTTCTCAAGTTCATCTTCCAGTTAATGTTTCTTCCTTCATACAATTTGGTTATGGCATCAAACGTTTATTTTGGGGTATTCTTAGGTGCCACTTGAGAGATCAAGTGATCTTTGATAGAGTCTGCAATGATTCTTTTGGCCCTAACCATGTCCTTCTGGTACTTTGCTTGAGTTGTAGCATTTGCGGGTTCTAGTACATTTTCTTCAATGAATCTTGCTAGGTCATTCTCTTCAAGAATGAGTGTAATCCTATACTTCCAGGCACACAAGTTGTCCACACCTTCTAACTTGTCAACAAGCTTGGTGCTTGCAAACATCTTGACCCGGAGCTGGGAAAATGACCAAAAAACGAGAGTGCTCAAAATTTAGATCTGAACTTACCAGGAGGTGCGCTTGGCTGAGGTGAGTAGCCTGGTGCAGTCAATTTTATGAAAATCCAGCTTTTACCCCTTGAAGCTGAGCTTGCACAAATCTGGACTGGTACTTCTTGTACTGGTTTTGGTTTCTTGGTTTTCTGGTACCAGTGAAAACTAGGGTTTCAGTTTTCGGGAGTTCTGTCCACTGAAAAAGTGCGCTCAAGTTGCCAATGAGTTCGCTGGGCTAGGGCACACTTCCCTAGAATTTTTTACAGTGGAATTCCTCTTCAACAAAAAGCCTTAATTTTTTTGTACAACAACAATGACGTTTTTTCTTATCTAGTGAAAGGTGTTCTCTTCAGCTTAGCTTTGAAACCATGCTAATTTTAGAGCAACTATTAGGTTTCTTTTCAATTTACTAGACAATAATAACATATGCAGGATCACTGAGAGAAACACAATCACAAGATACACAACATTTATCCTGGGAAACCCTCACGGGGGAGAAAACCCAACAAAAAATTCCTTAATATCAGGGATGATTTTAAGGATGGAAATTTGTTTTAAAATGTAGAAACCTTGGCGAATCTTACCAATCCTTCATATGCCAACTATAAATGTTTAGTGTATATAGTTTTTATAAAATTTTGGCGATTTTTAAGGTAAAATAATTTTATCCTATAGAATTTGGGTGAATAATTTTTAAAATAGCGAATCACGTTTTTGGAAAACCATGGAAAATTAGCCCATGAGCGAAATTTAGCCCCTAAAATCATCCATGCTTAATATAGATAGCCAATACAGTGCCAAGACAATAAACCAAAACACTATAACTCAATTAGCATGATATAATTAGGGTTTGACGAATCCACAAAAGGGATTTGGTCATTTACAAAGCTCGACATGATCAATCCACAAAAGGGGATTGATCTAATTAATTATAACTCAATAAGAAATAGAATACTCTTTGCAGTTACAATATTTCAACAACCCAACAAAAACTTCCTCAATAATAGATTGCCAATACAATTCTAAGACTAAGACCAAAACACCAAAGATAATCCAAGATAAAGTGCGCCTCTCTTCTCCTTCCTCTTGCAACTACAATTTCCTTCAAAAGATGCGCACTGGATGAGTGATTGAGTGAGTGAACAAGTGAGGCGCCATCTCACTTATAAATACTAGTTGAAGAGGCATTAGGGTTGTCTCTTCACCAAGTAGGGTCGACTTCTTCCAAGAGTGGTTAAAACCACTTTATAAACCCTAAGGGACGACTTCACAAATACCAACATATAAATATGGTTTGACCAATCCACAAAAGGGGATTTGGTCTTATACAAGACCCAACATGATCAATCCACAATAGGGGATTTGATCTATAAGATAATAACTCAATTATAATTAGAATATTCTTCAAAGTTACAAGAGTTCAACATTCCCCCTTAACGAGAAGGGTATTCTATTGACATAACCAATACAACATCATCAGGAGAAAGAGAGGGCAACATCATCATCAACATCTGGAACACTGACTAACACATCTACAAATCATCGAAAGTTTTTCTCATCATCAATATCATCATCGTTCAAAGCATGGAGCTGGAGTAACATCATCATCATCATCAACATGAAGCTGAAACATCAACATCAATAGCATGAATCTACTACGACATCATCAATAGCACGAGGCTGATACAATGTCATCAATAGCACGAGGCTGATACAACATCATCATATGGCAACATAATGAGGCAGGTGAAACAACAACATTTTGTGGTACTTTGACAGACCATCCTTACCGAACCTTCGGGATCTGCTCAGGAATCAAAATATTCCCTAGGATATAAAATCCCAACGAAGCTACCACGTGGTCTATGACAGATCGTCCTTACCGGACCTTCGGGATCTTCCCAGGAGTCAAAAGATTCCCTAGGATATAAAATCCTAACGGAGCTACCACTACTGACCACAACTGGCATATACATGCACAGGTACTCTGACAGACTGTTCTTACTGGACCTTCAAGATCTGCCCAGGGATGATCAATCCCCTAGGATATAAAATCCTAACGGAGCTACCTGTTGTTGGTCATGATACTATAGTATTATCAACATCACTCCCCCTTTCGAGGGAGGTCCTTTCAGACAACACCAAGCTTGTCTCAGAAGTACTGAAATTTCACAGGAGACAGAGGCTTGGTCAACACATTTGCTACCTGCTCATCTGTGCCAACATATTGGAGCTTTACAACTCCCCTCTGTACCATATCACGAATGTAGTGATACCAGATCTCTATGTGCTTCGACTTATCATGGAACACCGGGTTCTCTGTCATCTTTATACAACTCTGGTTATCACATAGAATCACCGTGGCTTCCATCTCCAGATTGAACAAACCTGTCAACAACTTCCGAAGCCATATGGCTTCACAACTGGCAGAACATGTTGCAATTTATTCCGCTTCTGCCGTGCTGAGAGCAATATTGAATTGCTTCCTGCTTTGCCATGACATCATGACTGAACCAAACTAAAACAACATCCTGAAGTGCTCTTTCTATCAGAAGCACTTCTAGCCCAATATGAATCTCTAGTATAACATAGACCATAATCCAATGTACCCTTAAGGTATCTCATCACATGCTTTGCAGCTACAAGGTGAACACGTCTAGGCTCTACCAGATACTGACTCAAGGTGTTCACTGCAAACAATATATCTGGCCTAGTATTCGTCAGATACATCAACGATTCGATAATTTGGCTGTATAGAGTAGTATCAACCAAATCTGACGAAGTATCAACCAAGAGCTTCAATTTTGTTTCCATGTGTGTGTTCATGGATTTACATTCCAACATGTCAAATCTCTTCCGTATTTCAACTACATACTTCCCTTGGTTAAGTAAGATCTTCGTTGGGCTCTGCCAAACTTCAAGACCTAACAAATAATGCATTGGGCCTAGGTCTTTCATCTCAAACTCGGTAGCGAGCTTCTTCTTACAATCTGTGATGAGATTTTCTTCTCTAGTTAAGAATAAGTCATCCACATACAACAACAATATAACTGGCTCATCATTCATAACCTTGAAGTAAAGGTTAGAATCATCTTTACTCTTGGTAAAGTATAAGCTCATCATGAAACTATCAATTTTGCCATACCAAGCTCTAGGAGCTTGCTTTAGCCTGTACACCACTTTCCTCAACCTACAGACACGTGTCTTTCTATCTTCAACTTCAAACCCTTGTGGTTTTTCTATATACACTTCTTCTTCAATACCACCATTTAAGAAGGCTGTTTTCACATCCATCTGGTGTAATTTCCATTTCATTTTGGCTGCAAGAGCTATGATGGCTTTGATAGAAGTGTATCTGGCTACATGAACAAATGTTTCTTCATAATCAATGCCTTCCTTTTGAGAAAAACCATAAGCCACAAATCTTGCTTTATGTTTTTCAATAATTCCATTTGTTGCATGTTTTATCTTGTATATCCACTTGGAAGATACACCATCTTTGTTCTTTGGTCTGGGAACTACTTCCCATACATAATTCTTTATAATGGACTGGTATTCTTCTGTCATGACATCCATACATTCTTTCTTCTGAATGGATTCTTTAAAGCATGTAGGTTCCTTTTCTACAAGATCACATATCAAGACCATATAGCTGGAGAATGGCTTAAGTTTCTTTCTTTGTCTCATGGTTCCTTCTGGGGCACCATAATTTTCTCCATCTTGAATGAGTTCCCTTGCCCAAGCTGGCTTTCTCTTGTGAGAGATCGTCATACGAGGATGTTCTTGAGATTCTATCATATCATGATCTTCTGGAATCTCATCATTAGGGTTAACTGTAACTTCCTTCGCGGGCTCTGCAACTCTGGGAGCTACATGTTCTTCTTCATATAATTCTTCAAGATGACATTTCCTTGATCTCTTGAGTGCTGCAGCTTCATCAAAGGTTACATATTTGATGATATCAATATGATGGTTGTTGATATTATGGTAGTTGCGGGAGGTATTTACCTCCATGTGTAAACCCGACGAGAATAGAATATTCCGGGAAGCAAGAAGAAACCCTAATTAGTTGGCTAATAACCCTAGAAGACAAGTCGGCTCAAGAGGATAATTTGTATTAGGTTATTAGCCTCCAAGAGAAGAAGTCAACTAAAGGAAATGTTATTTACTAAGTAAATTAGCACCCGGAATGAGAAGTCGGGCCAGTCAGTCTGCCAGAAATAGTATAAATACAGGAGGCCAGTCTTCATTCTGGCAAGTATTCTCAGAACTGCAGAAGCACACTTGTGCGCACTGCAGTTGGCCAGTTTGTGTGCAATTTTGGAGAAGAGCTGCTGTTGCAGCTGCTGCAACTAGCAGATTTCGGTTTTGGCTTGGACTCTCTCTTGGTTATGGTTTGGACTCACCAATCAACTCTTGTTACTCTTGCTTGGTGTGCCATCCTTGGAGAAATGTGCACCACCTTTATTTGGCTATCTAGCCTAGGTTTTGCTTCCAGAATGATTCTCTGTCAAGGTTAAGGTGCTCGGGGGTGGTTTCGGCCTATGGTTGGGTGACAATATTGCTATATTGTCTATGGTTAAACAAGCACATCCATTACTTTCTAATAGGTTATGGGCCCACGCTATCTTCAGACAGTCTAACCGTTGGAAGATAGATTGGGAGGATTTGCTCAGTTGCAATTGCAGTTGCAACCAGTTTTTTCCGCAACGACGAAACCCTAACCCTCTCGTTGAAGCACCTTAAGTGAAGGGATTGACCTAATTTCTGGATAGACTAGTGCACCCTAGCCTAGCACATCTCTAGGTACTCTCAGCAAGCTAAGACGTCAAGTTTGAGTTTTTGGTCAAATCTAGGGTTGACCAAGTCAAAGCAGACATGATTTACTCCATGAAGTCAGAAAACAAGTTAGAAGGGGCTTCTAACTTCAGAGCATGGAAGACAAGGATTGATCTCATCCTTGTCGAGAACAAAGTGTTGGATATCGTGAAAAGAAAGATTATGGAACCAGAGTTTGAAGAAGGAAAAGAGAAGGAACCACAAAATGTTGTAGTTATGGAGAAGTTCAAAGACAATGACATCAATGCCATGAGTATCATAGTGGATTCTATAAAATACCACTTGATACCGTACATCTCCCATCTTGATTCGTCTAAGAAGATGTACGATACCCTAACAAACCTCTTCTCAGTCAGAAACATTGGACAAGTAATGAGTCTGAAGAATGAGCTCTGTCACATGAAGATGAATGATGATGACAACATAACATCATACCCTATGATAATCTCTCAGTTAAGAGATCAACTACAAGCTATTGAAGAAATCATTTCAGAGAAGGAACTGGTAAATACAGTACTCAACGGTCTTCCCAAGACATGGGATGCATTTTCCGCAAGCATGAACACAAGGAAGGAGTATCCTACATTTGAAGAACTTTGGACTTGCTGTACACAAGAAGAATCAAGGATTAGTGCAAAAGAGAAATCTCAAAAGAAATACGATGATCAAGCCTTCACAACAAGATTCAAGAATTTCAGGAACAAAAGCAAGTTTGGTTCAGGGAAGAAACCAAATCAAGAGAAAGATATGTTAGAAATACAATGCTTCAACTGTCGAAAGTATGGTCACTTCAAGAATCATAGTCCCGAGCTAAAGAAAAGGAAGGAGACACACAAAGCATCAGTTGATGAAGAAAGGAAATCCTCAAGGAAGACCAAGCAGGATAAAACAAACTTCTTCTAAGACAAGGTAACAATAGTCTTCATAGTTCTTGTACATACCATGTTTACATAGTTTCTGTACATATCTTGCATATCTATAAGATGTTCAAAGAGAAACTACACCTATGGAAGAACAACAAAATAAGGACTGCTATCACAATGACTACACGTCAGTCAATACACATGAAAGGATGAAGTACTTCAACAACCCCCGGTAACAATTCATGTGGAAGTTATTACATAAGTAACAACTGCAAGATAAGACAAAATCAGAATCAAACTTGAAGAAACCTAGAAGGAGTAAAAACATAAAGAAGTCATCAATCAAGAGGAAATTGGAAAAGGACTTATGACACTTTGCAGAAGGCAATAGGGATGCAGACGGAAGCGTGGGCTCTCTTAGTTGGAGGGAGCTGATTACATAATTCCAAAAGATGAGCATGCACTAATGCATGAAGCAAGGATTAGGAGGGAGCTAATCCTAAATAATATGATCCATTGAAGATGATAAAGTATCTATCCATGGTAGCAACCATGAAAAGCAACACGTGTTCAAGTGTGATTTTATAAAAAGTCTTCTTTGAAAAGAAGCCTTAAAATATCTCTGGTTGTCTATCCACATCCATGATCCTATGATGAAAAAAAGAAGTTGGAATATTCAGGGCATGGAATCTATAGAAAACTCCATGGACCCAAGAGCTAAAGAGAAACATGAGGAAGAACATGAAGATTCCAAGAAAGAAAGAAAAGACAGAACAACCAGTTATTGTATCGAGAATCACAAGACTACCATCTTGATATGGACTCACTAAAAGCAATCACGCAGAGGGACTGAAAGTTGTGATGAAGAACAATGTATGGAAGACTTATGAATGAAAACATTGTGAGATCCAGAACTAGAGGTTCTCCCAGATGGAGGGAGAAGACTATGATGATTGTTTGTTCCAGTAAACTAGACATACCTCTACATGAGCCATTAT
>ML839622.1:20567-33089 GCA_009831015.1 Picea engelmannii | reverse complement strand
GGTCTAATATCATACTAATGTGAGTGATGTAGGCATGTGAGTGATGTATGCTAGGATAAATGTGGACCTCTAGGAAATTAAATTTGTTTTGCAAGTAGTTGAACCCCAAAAATACATCATTCATTGTAGATATGCCAACTCTAACCCCATTTTCTACCTTACACTTAGATCTATAAGTGAAAATTGTCACATGTCATATCTATATAATACTATGTAAATCTTGTAGGATTCAAGTTGCTTCTTTGTATCCTTATTTTTAAACTGAAATGGGTGTATTTATATTATATTAAAAAAATAGCCAAAATTCAAAAAGATACACGTGGCAGGGTGCAAGCACCTATGTTGCTTCCATGGAAGAAAAAGTACCTATCTATGTCAGTGAGAGTTATACCCATTGTTCTATATAAGCTACAATTTTTCCATGTGAAAATCGAAATAAACCTATTTAACAACAACAAAAATTTACAATTCATAAAAACCTATAGCTAGATGTAGGGCTGTGGTGGTTCGTCCTATTGAGTTGCTAGATTATCCTCTGTTTGAGGTGCTTCTTCATAGCACTGAGACTGGTTCTCTTCTATCCAAACACGGCTTGATAATACTGGTGCCATTGGGACATGTTGATTGCTGCTAGCATTAGAGTGGAAGGTTGAAGGTAATCATGATTCATCTGTGCATGCAGAGTGAGCTTGTTGTTGGGGATTTCCGAGACGTTGGGTGAGTGATGCCATTTTCCTACTATTTCGGTTGACCCCCCTGAGGACAATTTCCAATTCTTGGTTGTGCTTGATTTCCTTTTGTTGCATCTGAGACTGTATGTTGACCATAATTTTACAGATCACCTAGTTTTCTTGTTGGATTTCACAATGTCGTGAGCCTGAACGGTCTTCTATGCACCCGTAGTCTAGTCACAGAGCTTGGAATTGGTCACGAACTTCTTGAGTGGCGTAGACTGGGCAAGTGAAAGGGACTCTAGACCTTCTAGTGACATCCCCAAAAGTTAAGTATTTTTGAAATTTAAAATTTATTGAAAAATTATTCTGTTTATAGTAAATTCGAATTTGGAAACTTTTTGACATTTATGGCAAATTTGAGTTTCTAATTTAATAATTGTAATAAATATTATGACTATTCCACAGAGATCTGATTTGACCCAAGTAACTATTGGACTATGACACTTATAGGAAAATAGAATATTTAATATTTATTGCAAAAGGACAAATGGAACAACCATGTTAAAATCAGGCTAGGGGGTGAATAGGACACTTGATTTTGGTTGCCCTATTCTACTGTCGGGAGCAAAGTGGTTGTTCCCTTTGTCTTCCCTACAAACTAGTTCAGATATGTTATCAACTCCCTCTCTATTTAGATTTTTATATAGCTGATATAATGTAAGTTTTAATTATGAATCCAAGTATTTCCATCTCTGTTTAAATAAGTAAACCACTAATATGTTACATGCATATTGATTCAGAATTGAATTATTCCATCTATGTTTAAATGATTAAAATGCTGGTATGAAACATATATTTTGTGTGAACTGATATAACAACTAGGAAATATGTCGAGTAAACAAAGCATAAATATCGATAGTATGCCATCAAACCCAATTCAGAATAAGTCTTACGTTAGAGTACTATATTATGAGCATAACAATAGGATAAATTGTAGTGCATAGAAAACCCTTGCAGAACTGGCTATGTATAAATACCTGTGAGAACTAAGTCTAGAAATGGGGCCTTAATATTTTTGACAAGTAAAGTCTTTAGATCTTCCTTTTCCAGACCTCTTTTTCCACACAGGATAGAATCAAGAATAATACTCCAAACTAATATTCCACAAGATAATTATAATGACTAAAAAAATATAGAAAATGGAATATTTTAAAAAACCCTCTTATTCCCACGACATGATCATAGTAGAGGAAACCAACACAAGTGTGGTTGTTTGTACGTAAAGGAAAAGGTAAATCCATGCAGTACTACAAGACATTTTAGAATGGAAATCTTGTTTTTTGCTCTTATAATAATGTGCTACTTAAATGGAAAGCAATGGCTACACTGTTTTGGTGAAACTGCTTACAAAATTAATAACAACCTTAACCTAAAGTCAGAAAAATCAACTACAAAATACTGACAACACTATTCCTAATGTAAAAAATTATAACAAACCTTATTGTATTGGCTCATCCACTTTCACCTTCCAACAAGAAGACCTCTAATTCCACTTGAGCAATGCTTGATATATACCATCTTGTAGAAAAAAAAATTGAGGCGGCCTCGACTCAATGATAACTCGTGTGATTAAAGTCAATTTAGGAACAGTAATGAACATAGACTAAGAGCAAACCTTGAATGATGCTTCATATATGATCTTGTAGAACATTAAAAGAAAATTAGTTTACTAAGCCAAATCCGATTAAAGCCAAGTATATTTGATAATAAAAAAACAAACCAAATAAAATGAAAAGGCATGCACAACCACCAAATAGGTAAACACGAAGATGGACCAATGACCCATGGAGACGCACGCACGAATGGTAAGGATAGTAGAGAAAACAAGTGGATCCCCCAGTCACTCATGCCGCTCCACTCATTCAATTGACACCCGATGCACCTCGTAAAAAACTTAAAAACTGAACCAAAGTAAAAAAACCTTGAAAAAATAAAATAAAATATCATTGTTGTGTTAATCACTTTAATAATTTATATTCGGTTCATATGATATTTTGACCATTAAAAATCCATTTATATGATATTTTGACTATTAAAAACCCATTTATAGCATTGCAAGTTGGCATTACCCAAATAATTAGCATCAACATTATCAATCAGTACATAAAGGTTAATGTAAAAATTACGATAATTCATTTAGATCACCTCGCCTTGCGATAAGATAACAATCACCTCCAATATTATAGGTGGCCATTTCTATTGTATTTCTAATCACTCTCCAATCAATCACCAATCCTTGATACAAGGGTAACAGTCTAAACCCTAGATGATATCATTAAATAAATAGTAAATAATCGCGTCATTAACATAAAGGAAGCTAGGTAGTTAATTCTGGAGCATAGCTAACAATGCTACCTGTCAGTTATTAAGGGCGAAAACCTGACGATAAAAAAAAAAGCAATGAAAGGTGTTTAAGACCATTCAGACCTAGTAAGGGTAACTAAACACGGTTGTCAACTGACAGGCTCAGTGTTGTCCACGACTGGGTAAATGGTAGGACTTGCAGCCCCAGGTGGAATGCTAATAACACGGGGTCTCACGTTTTTAAGAAAAGCTACACCCTCCAGCGTTGGTGAGCTGTGATTGAATCTAGGGATGGGGAAGTCATCTAACTGCAGGCTTATGAATCTCCTTGGGAATGACGTCCCCGTTGTTTGATGCTCATACGGTGGTTGAGGTAAGGTTGTGGATGAACAAAAGGTAGCATGCAGCCAGTAGCATGCAACGGTTCAACAGAATTTTAATGTCAGGAAACGCGCAAAGTGGTAAGGGTTGGTTCAGGCCGCTCGTGGGAACAACATTCGTCCCCAACACACATCATGGAAGTACAAGCACACATCAATGGAGAAAATAGAGGCACGACCATCTTGAAGTTATCCAACACCAGGAAGAGACTCAGGAAAAAGAAAGGGGCCACGTAGGGGGGTAAAACACCAATTCTAGGTGCAGCTATTTTTTTTTCTAGCTGAAGGGTCGCGAAACTTCAAGACCAGGGAAATCACAAAATCCCGAAGAGATATTCCCCCATTCCATTCGCGTTAGTTACAAGAAATTCTATGATAATGCTTCTCGTTTTTTTTGTTTATTATTTTTTACACAGAAATTAAATTAACGTTTATTCTATTTTTATTTTTTTTTATTTTTTTTTAAGGATCCCAATCCCACACAATTTGAATTATGATAAGATCATAGATTTTAACGCACCATCCAAGACACCTTCCATACATAATAAAATAAAATCAGACGGCCAATACCAATGTAACGGCAAGTAGAATATCCAAGGATTGTCACGGATTAACTGGTTCAAGGAAGGTATAAAGTAATAAGAACACCCAATTATAGCAGTGGATTCTGCCATTTGAAAACTACAGAAAGGGCAGTTTTGTAAAATAGCAACTGTTAGAAATATTCAAAGCCAACAGAAACATTTGTTCCATGCACTGGGACTGTTCATGGTGGTAAGGGATATTATTAAACTGTTCACTTCCAACCTAAATTCCAGTAACGCTCTCAGTACCCCATTACAACGAATTGGCTAGAATGTGACTTTCTTTAGTAATCAAACTACAAGGCTGAATGTCGGATGAATCGTTCAACGAAGATGCCAATAATAAAGAGGGAACATAATGAAATCAATTGTTTTTTTATATCTATTAAAAATAGAGGAAAAAATTTATTTACAGAGGTAATTAACATCAATAACAAATTTCATTATTTGTGTTTTTCAATAGCTATTTCAGTTGTAATTTATCCCCAAGAAACCCATAGAATATAAATCTGTACATGATTTCAACAGTAACGCTGTATTGCATGAGAATTTAAAATAAAAACCACAGTTACAACAGTCATAATTATGATCGTCGGGTAAATAAATAAAAATAGCCAAACAATGTAATTACCCGATATACCGATCTCAACAAGCCGTAATGCATTCTAGTCTACTAAAATATAAATCATACCTTTGCCTTATTGCATGCCTCGAAAGACGTCTGTATGCTCCGTGTCGCTCCCGCTCATCGACCGTCGAGACCTCACCGGTACCTCCTAGCCAATCGCTAGTGGTAATCTTCTTCCCCCTTACCTCCCCAAGACACAAAGGGGCCACATGCTATCCAGATGGTACGTCTAGCTCCCAGCTCACCCCGCAAGGCTGAGCTACCACTCCTATCCAAGCTGGGAAATCCCAAATCCTCACAAGCAATAAGTCAAGTAACAATTCCGGCAGCGTAACGTTACGCTAATAGTCGATCCCCCTTCTTCCTCGTATTCCCTTTCTTTTATAGAGTTTTTAGAACCTCCAACTTTCCCTAAATCACATTTAAATTAAGTTTTAATAAAAATCTTCTAAATATTCTCCTTCGCACAAGTGTTGTCCATCCCCCTCTTTTCTCCAATAATTAATTTCTTTAAATTTATTAATTGTCTCATTTCCCTCACCCCCTAGAGTTGCTCCTAAATTTACTCCTAGGTGTTCCTAGACTCCCCTTCAGGTTTAAATACTTTCCCTAAAATGAAGTTCCTAATTTAGTTCATTTTAGGAGGTTCTTAATTGCAGATTCCTTACTATGTTGACCTCTCTTTTTACCATAAGTTCACCTCTTTCCCTTATTATGTTTCCCCCATTCCTCAGTTTCCTAATTTTTTATTATTCCACTCTTTCCCCTTTTTTTTTATTAGAGCCAAAATGGAAGTTGCGCTATTTACTCTTTTCCTTTTATTATTAATTTAAAATACTTTTACACTTCCACAAGTTAAATAATTTATTTCTTCTTTACAATTTAAAACAACAGATTTTAATTAAATTATTACTCTCATCATTTTACCCCAAAAAATCATGAAGACTAAAACTATTAAGTGGTTTCTAGTTTAAATTTTTATTTTTATTTTTATAAGGTCTTTTCTTAAGGTTAAACAAAATTTTACCCTAGAGAAGTTTTAAACTTAGGACTTACATTCTGAACTAGGCGACAATTATTTAGGGAAGTTGTTTTTTAAGAATTTATTAATGCGTTAAAAGTCTTAGGGCCACCTAGGTTTGTTCCTTCATCAATATCAATGCGACATGCCCTTCAGGATGCACCACGTGCTCCAAGGGTACCACTTTCCTCTTATGTTTCTTTTGCGCGACATGCCCTTCAGGATGCACCACGTGCTCCAAGGGTGCCACTCGACTCTTGTGTTTCTTTTGCACGACGTGCCCTTCAGGATGCACCACATGCTCCAAGGGTGCCACTCTCCTCTTGAATGATTGGTATACATCAATAACCCCTAGAGTCAACACTTCCCCAGGTGAACTTGTGAGAGACTAAGGGTTTCTAAGGAATAAGGGCCCCGCCTTATTTCGCACCCCTTGGAGTCATCATGCGCGACTATCGTAATCTGCCCTCACGGCATCGTGGATCCTCTCGAACTAGGTAATCGTTAACCTACAGTTCGAGCCATGGCGGGAGTGCTAGTAGGCTACGACAAGGCTGTTGTCCACACCTCACCCTCAACCTCTCTGGAAATTGTTTGAGGTCCCTTTACTTCATATGTGAGTCTAGACGGCAAGCTATCATCGGCCTGCATCATCAACAATCGTGTCAGAACATGTCCACATCATATCATCAAATCAAATGTACTAAAATAACAATAAACAATCAATCCCAATAGCCCACTCCCTGACTCAATCCGGAGTCCAAGGGGTTATGTCGATGCCTCTGCATCCTCAAGGTCCAAAAGCCATGCACACTTAGTAAAACCGAGTCAATAGCACCTGTCCATTTCAAAGTAGTAAAACATCATGTCATCTATCATATCGCATCATAATCAAGGATAAAATGTTTTCTTATCATAAAAGTCCAGATCACTTGCAAGCAAGTGTCCTCAAAGAATAAGTTTCTCAGTGCACTAGAGTGGGATGTTACGTACACGCCCTCTTGGTCTAAACTCCATGCCAATGTTTCATAGTATAAATGCCGAAATAAAATTATCACAGTATCATAAGTCTATCTATCAAACAAAAATGGAAACTGTTGGCGCATATCATATGCATCCTCCCAGGTCGCCGAGTGTGGACTATAATTGTCCCACTGGACCTTGACCTGATCTACCATTCAACGTCATAATTGTCGAATGCGATGATCTAATATGTGGACTGGCTCAGCTGTGAGCGCTCCCTCGTCTGATACCTTCAAGGAACTCATGTCCATCACATGTGTAGGATCACTAATATAATGTCTCAAAATAGATACATGAAAAACATTGTGCATACGCCTCAAAGAATCAGGCAAGGCTAGTCAATAGGCAATGGGACCCTTTTTCTCCACAATCTTGAAAGGTCCCACGAACCTAGGAGATATTTTAGCTCCCTTTCCAAATTTGATCGAACTCTTATGCGGTTTAACCCGCAAGAAGACTCGATTGTCGACATCATAACTACGGTCGACTCAGTGGGCATTGGCATAACTCTTCTGTCGATCATGCGCTTCTTTAATCCTTTGTCTTATGGTTTGCATTTTCTCTTCCATTTCTTGGATCACTTCTTGTCCCACAAGGACCCTATCCTCAAGCCGATCCCAACTTGAAACTTGAAAGGCGCCATCTTAATGGTGCTCTGGTAACTGTTGTTGTAAGCAAACTCTACTAGTGGCAAGAATTCTTCCCAACACTTTTGTTGGTCCATCACGTACAGGCGCAACATGTCTTCCAAGGTTTGGTTCATTCGTTTTGTCTGCCCGTCAGTCTCCAGGTGATACGCAGTACTAAATTTAAGTTTGGTTCCCAAGGCCTCTTGGAAACTTGTCCAAAATCGTCCAGTAAACACGGATCCCCGATCGGATATAATCCTGTTAGGCACGCCATGTAGCCTCACAATCTCACTGATGAAAACTCTCACTATGTCAGGTGCCTGATACGTCATACGCACAGGAATAAAGTGAAAACTCTTTGTCAGTGTGTCTACTACCACAAAAATAGAGTCATGTCTCCTTACCGTCATTGGAAATCCAACAATAAAATCCATTGAAATAACCTCCCATTTCAATTACGGGATGGCATGTGGTTGAAGTAATCCTGTTGGGTGTCTATGTTAAGCCTTTACCTGCTGACACTCTAGACATCTGGCGACATAGTTGAATATGTCGGCCTTCATTCCCTTCCAAAAGAATAAGGGCTTAAGGTATGCCCTCATCTTTGTAACTCCAGGTTGAGCCATGTAAACTGCTCTATGAGCCTCACTCAGGATCAACATCCTCAACTCGTCATTTGGCGGCACGTAAACCCAAATTTTAAACCTCAATAACCCATTGCTATCAAAAGAAAATCCCTCATTTCATGGTACCATCATTGTGTTTTGTCCAACAAAGCCCTCGACCTCCTTGTACCAGTCATCGTCACATTCTAAGGTTAAAATATTTTCACATAGATTTGTCTGAAGAGGCAACACTGAAAAGATGCGTGGCCTCTGACTCAAAGCATCCACCACTCGATTCACCGTTCCCTTTATGTAAGTAACCTCAAAGTCGTACTCGCTAAGCAATTTCGACAAACATCGTTGTCGCTCGTTTAGGTCGCTTTGCGTAAAAAATGTGTTGTAGTCCACAATGATTAGTCCTTAGTTCAATTTTTTGTCCAACAAGGTAGTGTCTCTAAACCTTCAAGGCATATACGATGGCTAATAACTCCAAATCGTGCATCACGTAGTTCTCCTCATGCTGTCTCAGTTTCCTCAAAATGTAAGCGATTATTCATCCGTCTTGCATCAAGACTCCATGTAAGCCTTCCTTTGATGTGTTTGTGCATACCAAGAAGTCTACATCCATGTCAGGGACCTTTTAAAGTATCAACTCCATCGTCAGCAACTCTTTCTCAATCCAAACTAACTTCTTGTTTTTCTTCTGCAATTTCGTGATCAGATTTTCTATCTTCGAAAATCCCTCGACAAACCGTCGATAGTATCCTGCTAAACCCATAAAGCTACACACCTCTGTGAAATTTGTTGGCACAGGCCATTCCATAATAGCCTCGACCTTTGTTGGATCCATGGAGATACCTTCACCAGAGATGACATGCCCTAAGTAGTGAATCCTTGATTGATAAAAAGAGCATTTGGACAATTTCCCATACAATTTATTCTCTCGCAGGCACTGTAGTACCAACCGCAAGTGCTCGTCATGCTCCTCCATTGTCCAAGAGTAGATCAAAATATCGTTAATGAATACTTGGACAAACTTGTCCAAGTATTCATGGAACACCAGGTTCATCAAACTTATAAATACTCCTGGGGTGTTTGTCAGTCCAAACGGAAAAACAGTAAACTCGTAATGTCCAAATCTCGTCTTAAAGGCGGTCTTAGGGATGTCATCCTCCTTGATTTGTAACTGGTGATACCCTGATCACAAATTGATCTTGGAGAACACCGTCGCACCATTCATTTGATCGAATATATCATCAATTATTAGGAAGGGATATTGATTCTTGATCGTAGCCTTGTTCAGTTAACGGTAGTCAATGTAAATCCTCCATGATCCATCCTTCTTCTGAATGAAAATAACAGGTGCACCCCATGGTGACACACTAGGACGTATCAGTGCCAGGTCCATCAACTCCTTCAGTTGCAGTTTCAACTCTTGCAACTCCGGGGTCGACATCCTATAAGGAATTCTTGCTATCAGTTCGGTCCCCTATTTCAGGTCTATGGTAAACTCCAATTCCCTTTCTGGGGGCATACCAGGTAACTCCTATGGAAATACATCCGCAAACTCTCTCACCATTGGAAGGTGTTCTAGACCTTCCACTACTCCCTTCTCGTTTAGCACAAGGATTGCATAAACCTTGCACCCCTTGCGCATACTCTTTCGTAGATGTAAGGAAGAGACGAACCTCAGGGAAACTCCCTGGTTCCATACTACAATCATGCATCTCTATCCTTTTTCATTGACCAAGCTCAATCGTTTTGTCTTACAGTTGAGTATCGCCTCATGTGATTCCAACCAATCCATACCAATTACGACATCGTAAGATCCTAAGATCATAACGTATAAGTTGGCCCTCGTGACAAACTCTCCCAGGTTAAGGGCACAGCCTGTAACTTTTCCTCCAACCTTCTGTTTGGCTCCTAAAACCATCTCTACAAAGCTAAACTCATTCTGATCGACTGCCTTTACCTTAATCCTTTTTAGTGCTGCACAAGAAATGAAACTCTCAGTAGCACCAGGATCTATCAAAACACTAAGGGTCTGGTCAGCAATGGTACCTGTCGTCTTGAGCACAGTCGACTCGTGCTCTGGCTGGTGATTATTCACCCGCTGCATGAATTCGATGGGCCTTGCCCATATCTCCCACTGTAGTGGGTTCGACTGATCTAGACACTCTCGTCCTCTCAACAGGATAGTCGCACTGGTAGTGTGGCTCCCCACAAGTCCAACACCCCTTCTTCGACCCAGTAGTCCTGGTACATGAAGTAGAAGATGACGACCCACTGCCGTGGAACCCTGGTCTATTCTACTGAACAGGCCTAAACTGTTGTTGCTGCGGGCGACGTTGTTGTTGAAGTTGTGGTCCCCGATAAGGTGTCCGCTGCTGAGGCAGCGAGGCCACGATATCTCAGTGTATGTCTCGCTGGTGTCTGATGTTGCAGTGTTCCAGATGAACCCTTCCCTGTTGGTCTCGCTGGAGTCCTAGTCTGACCCCCACTAATAAGATCCTCCTCTACTATGAGGGCCTTCTGGATGGCATCGTGCAAGGTTTGAGGCATTAAAATCCCAACCATTGCACGCAGGCTTCCATTAAGGCCGAACACGAACCGGTTGACCTTAAAATTCTCAGTGTTAAGGTGTGGAGCATACTGGAGCAGCTCCATAAAACGTGCCTCGTACTCGGGAACCATACGACCTCCCTTTCGTAATGGGTTGAACTCATTGAGATGACGCAAAATGAATTCCTCTGAAAGATACCTCTCTCGGTACCGTTCCTTGAACAGTTCCAATTACACATCTTCGACGGTCATGTTTAGCTGTAGTAGGAGCGTCTTCCACCATAGAAGAGCGCTCCCCTTCAGTTGAAAGACCACCATGCGGAACTTCATGTTGGAGGTATAATCGTGAAGTGCGAAGCACATCTCCATATTCTTCAACCATGCCTCGATGGTGGCGCCATTCGGGGCGCCAAAGAACTCGCGGCCGAACCTCAGTGAGTGTCGACGCCCTGGCGCGCGCGGCCGAACCTCAGCGAGTGCCGATGCCCTAGCCTCATCTCTGTCCAAGAAGCAGATCAGTGCCTCGGACATGCGCTGGAAAGATCTCATCATCCCGACCACGTCGCAAACCTGTCCGAGAACCCGCTCGCCTCCCTGGGGGTTAGACCCCTCAGGCGTAGATGTTATTAGAGGCGTCACGCCTCCTCCCCTAGCACCCCATCGTGTGCCTCCGCGACGTCCTCTAACCATGATTACCTACACGCACACAATGAACTCGATTAGCAACAGTCTAAGAAAATCAAATCATGTCAACGAAAGCCGTAGCGAATCCCAAGTCGTGGTTCGAACCCGCTCTGATACCATATGTAACGAACCTCCTCATTATGGTGACAACCTCTTATAACAAGTAAAATTTTTTTTTTGTGTGTGTGCACATGTGTACAAGGATAATAAATACATTCGACTCTGTGTCGCCATACGATGACGAATGTGACATATGCAATGAGATGATAACATAGAGATCTCAGACGTGCATAAACCTTTGGAATCAAAGAACGAAAATCAACAAACAATAATAATACTGACTACCCATTCATCCTACCCTGCAATGGTTAGGACCTCCAAGACACATAAGCAACGATCAAGCCCAGGTTCCCATCAGGGTCGGTGATTGTTCTAAGGAACATGGAGGTGTCTACATCCTTCTCGACACAAACTGACCAAGCAATAAAATGATTACAACCATGTACAACAATAAATAATAAATAACCATGACCACTATAGAAAACACAAACCCGAACGGACTCCGACAACAACCAACCATCATTAGGACAAGGCATTATCCATGACTCAATTAGGATCAATTACCGATCCGTTATTCCCTGTAATTTCCATTAGTTCTCGAGTTGCTAAATCTACCCTTAAAATAATGTAAATTCAATTAATTGCAATTTCCCAATACTAATGCATAATAGTTGATTGTATAACATTAATAAATAACATACCATACTACTATCTTACCTCACAATACAATCTAACCCATTTAGCCATAAATATTTCATGTCAAATCTACCATCAATTCTTATCAAGTGAGTAAGTATAATAATTGACATAATTGACCTGAACCAAATAAAACATAATATATGATAGATAAAAACATATTAGATGATAAATAGGAAAGTCCCAAACTATGAGATGGCATTGAATAACCTACCATACTACCATTTTACATCACCATACTATAATTACCACATCACATTTTATATTACCATAACTAAGCATAAGGATGACCACCTTTCACCTTATATGTGGTCTACAACAATTACGGGTAAAATCATGAAGCTGGGTAACACTTTCGTGACAATAGGGTCTCTAAAATTTCTAGCGGCAATTTTTCGGCCGAACAAATATTACTTTCGGCCGAAATATTATTCGGCCAAAAATTTTCACGTCAAATTTAACGGTGCCCTCAAAATTCGTGTACAATGTTTTTTGAATGAATTATTTTCCCGCGGTAAGAATATTTCGGCCGAAACGTTTATTTTTTAACGGATTCCGTTAAAAACTAGGTTTCGGCCGAAAGAATATTTCGGCCGAAAACGTGAAAATGGG
>ML839622.1:5135-19751 GCA_009831015.1 Picea engelmannii | reverse complement strand
CCTAGATGCTATCATTAAACAAATAGTAAATAATCACATCATTAACATAAATCCAGCTAGGTAGTTAATTCTGGAGCATAGCTAACAATGCTACCTGTCAGTTATTAAGGGAGAAAACATGGCGATAAAAAAAAAATCAATGAAAGGCGTTTAAGACCATTCAGGCCTGGTAAGGGTAACTAAACGTGGCTGTCAACTGACAGGCTCAGCGCTGTCCACGGCTGGGTAAATGGTAGGACTTGCAGCCCCAGTTGGAACAATGATAACACTGGGTCTCACATTTTTAAGAAAAGCTACACCCTCCAGCGCTGGTGCGCAGTGATTGAATCTCGAGATGGGGAAATCATCTAACTGCAGGCTTACGAATCTCCTTGGGAACGATGTCCCTGTTGTTGGATGCTCAGACGATGGTTGAGGTAAGGTAGCGGTTGAACAAAAGGTAGCATGCAGCCAGTAGCATGCAATGGTTCAACAGAATTTTAAAGCCGGGAAATGCGCAGAGTGGTAAGGGCTGGTTCAGGCTGCTCGTGGGAACAACATTCGTCCCCAACACACCTCCTGGAAGTACAATCATGCGTCAAGGGATAAAATGGAGGCATGACCATATTGAAGGTATCCAACACCAGGAAGAGACTCAGGAAAAAGAAAGGGTCCACGTAGGGGGATAAAACACCAATTCTGGACGCAGTGTTTTTTTTTTCTGGCTAAAGGGTCGCGAAACTTCCAGACGAGGGAAATCACGAATCCGGAAGAGTTATTCCCCCATTCCATTTGCGTTAGCTACAAGAAATTCGGGGATAATGCTTCTCATTTTTTTTGTTTATTTTTTTTTACACAGAAATTAAATTAAGGTTTATTCTATTTTTATTTTTTTTTATTTTATTTTAAGGATCCCGATCCTACACAATTTGAATTATGATAAGATCATAGCTTTTAACGCACCAACAAAGACACCTTCCATACATAATAAAATAAAATCAGACGGCCAATACCAACATAACGGCAAGTAGAATATCCAAGGATTCTCACGGATTAACTGGTTTGAGGAAGGTATAAAGCAATAAGAACACCCAATCGTAGCAGTGGATTCTGCCATTTGAAAAGTAGAGGAAGGGCATTTTGGTAAAATAGAAATTGTTATCAATATTCAAAGCCAACAGAAACATTTGTTCCATGCACTGGGACTATTCATGGTGGTAAGGGATATTATTAAAATATTCACTTCCAACCTAAATTCCAGTAACACTCTCAGTACCCCATTACAATGAATTGGCTAGAATGGAAGTTTCTTCAGTAATTAGACTACAAGGCTGAATGTCGGATGAATCATTCAATGAAGATGTCAGTAATAAAAATTGGACAGAATGAAATCAATTATTTTTTTATATCTATTAAAAACATAGGAAAAACTTTATTTACAGAGGTAATTAACATCGGTAACAAATTTCATTATCTGAGTTTTTCAATAGCTATTTTAGTTGTAATTTATCCCCAAGAAACCCATAGAATATAAATATTTACATTATTTCAACAGTAATACTGTATCGCATGAGAATTTGAAATAAAAACCACAGTTATAGCAGTCATAATTGTGATCGTCGGGTAAATAAATAAAAATAGCCAAATGATGTAGTTACCCCGATATACTGATCTCAGCAAGCCATAATGCATTCTAGTCTACTAAAATATAAATCATACCTTTGCCTTATCGCCTGCATCGAAGGACGTCCACACGCTCTATGCCGACATTGTAGTCTACTAAAATATAAATCATACCTTTGCCTTATCGCCTGCATCGAAGGACATCCGCGCGCTCTGTGCTGCTCTCGCTTGTCGACCGTCGAGACCTCACCGGTGCCTCCCATCCAATAGCTAGGGGTACTCTTCTTCCCCATTAGTCCCCCGAACCACAAAGGGGCCACACGCTATCCAGATGGTACGTCTAGCTCCCAGCTCGCCTGGCAAGGCTGAGCTACCACTCCTATCCAAGCTGGGAAATCCAAACTCCTCACAAGAAATCAGTCAAGTCACAATTCCGGCAGCGTAACGTTACGCTAACAACTGATCCCCCTTCTTCCTCATCTTCCCTTTATTTTATAGAGTTTTTAGAACCTCCAAATTTTCCTAAATCACATTTAAATTAAGTCTTAATAAAAATATTCTAAATATTCTCCTTCTCACAAGTGTCGTCCATCCCCCTCTTTTCTCCAATAATTAATTTCTTTAAATTTATTAATTGTCTCATTTCCCTCAGCCCCTAGAGTTGCTCCTAAATTTACTCCTAGGTGTTCCTAGATTCCCCTTCAGGTTTAAATACTTTCCCTAAAATGAAGTTCCTAATTTAGTTCATTTTAGAAGGCTCCTTAGTTTCCTAATTTTTTATTATTCCCTTCTTTCCCATTTTTTTTTATTTGAGCCAAAATGGCAGTGGCGCTATTTTTTTTTTTTTTAAGTAAGAAGAAATATATATTAAAAACCTTCCAAAACCACAGTGGAATTCCAAAATAAAAAGATAGTCATACTGTAACTACTGGACTACCCCAACAGAGGGGAAACCAGTCCAGCCAGTATTGGAGTCAAGCATAAGTAGTGCTAAAAACTCAGAAAGAAAAGTCTTAGTTTAACTAGTCCCGTGGTAAAATTAAAAGAAACTATCAGGACTGCAAATAAAACTATAAGCCTAAACACCTGGCAGATAGCCTGGCCATGTGGCATGGAGGTCCCCCATCCAAGGTTCCTCCTCGACATATGTCACTTGGTCCGTCCATAGCACATCGCCTTTCATATTGCCCGCAGTTCTATCGACATCTGTCGTTGCATCCTGCAGCTATCGTTTTGTCGAGTCCACCTCCATTGTCATGCACACGGTTTTCTCTAGCCCATTCTCTATTGAGCATTATTCCTTGGCATTTCCTCCATTGGTTGCTACTCGGGGTTCCCCCTCTGAAGTCTCTCCTACCTGGTCTGAGGGGAAGGCTTCATGCATGGAGGAGAGAAGCTGAAGAAGGGTCGCCAACTTGTCGTTTATGGCCTGCAAGAAAAAATGGAGGTCCTCCACCCCCTGGCGAAGTTCAAAGACCAGTCCATAAAGGATTTATAGGATTTCTCTGAGCTGCACCTTATTGAAGGAGTTGGATGGCTGGTATTCAGAGTTCCCAGACCTACAGGGAGGAGGCGGCGTGCCTTCTGAGCTTGTTAGAGAGTCAATGACTAATGTAGGGGTTGGCTCAGTCAGAGTGGAGGCGATACGGAGACGCGAGGGTGAGCCCGGCATCCTGGGGATGATTTCCATATAGCTCAGCTCCGAAAGCAGTGAAGTGGGGGAGGGAGGAATGATGGGCTCGGGCTGGAGGGGAGGGAAAGAGCAGATGGATGGTGAGTTAGGAGGCGAGAGCAAAGGCCAGCGAGGTTTCCATGGAGAGCCTTGCCTCGGCCTCCCCCTTGGGCGCAACATGATGTGGTGCTAGTGACTATCCAAAGAAGCTAGGTGCACCAGGTCGGGGTGGAAGGCGCGGAGACAAGTGAGGGCTGCAAAGAGCAGGAGAATTCGAACCAGGTTAGACCATGGCCACGGAGGGAGGAGCTCTTCGGCACTCGAGCAGATATGGGGGACCTTCATCAGTGGTGAAGCCATGCGAGGACGTGCATAAGGATATGTGGAATGCATAAATGCGCCTTCACGTTGAGGTAAGATCCATTTAATGCCGGAGGAGGGTGGCGGGCGGTGGCACGAGCCCGTCACATGGCTCCATGCCTTGGTGGCTGGTGCCTACCTCCATTGTGTGCCAAGTGTGCCACACTATCACCCCATCCATGGGGGATTCCACCAATCCAGCTTTGCGGATACAATGTTGGAGAATAGGATGATCAGGATCCAGGGCTGAGTTGCATAGAAGTTCTGATCCACTCCAATTGGTACCCAGATTAGCTAGTTCATCTGCAACTTGGTTCGCCTTCCTCGTGATGTGGGTAGGGATGATGGCCTGATTTGGTTGCAATAAATCTGTGATGATCTGTAGCCCATGGGAAAGTCTCTAGCTAGGCGTTAGTCTATCCAGGTTTGCTCCATTTAAAATTCTACGCAGTAGGTTGATGATGATTTGAGAGTCCCCCTCGATGATTAGCTTGGTCAAACCATTTTTGAAGGCTAATTGCAGTCCTTTAATAAGACCCCAAAGTTTTGTTGCATTATTCGTAGAATGACCTAGGGAGCCTGCGCTTATGAGAAGGATGTGCGGAAGACTACCCCATAGCCTGCTGTGCCTGGGTTTCCTTTAGAGGCCCCGTCAAAATTGAGTTTGATGAAATCCTCTAGGGGAGGAGACCAAAAGGAGGGGCTTCTAGAAAGGGGGGAGAAGAGGAGGGGAGGGTCTGAAGAGAAGGAAGTGGTGTCCAATGCTTAAATATGGGGAGTTTGGAGGGGTTGCTAGTCAGGTCTGCGTCAAACCACCGCTAGAGGTGGATAGTTTCCATGATATTACAATGGCATTGATGCCAATAGTGTTGCCACGGGAGTGAGCTACCTCTGAAAATTCTTCTATTCCTTTCTTTCCAGGTCTCCCAAAGGATAAAGCCTGGAATAAGTTTCCAAATACGATTGAGGAGGGGGGATTGGAAAGCCCAGTCCCTCCAGTTCGTTATGGTATCAAAGATGCTATCCCTATTGTGGTCCGAGGTGTGCATGATAAGCGTCGCTTGATCCCAGATTTGAGCAGTGTAAGGGAAAGAGTTGAGGAGATGGTTCATGGTTTCCTCTGCCTCTCCATAGAGTATGCAAATTGAGGGCCCCACAAAACCCCTTTTCGAGAGATTATCCTAGGTTAGGATGCTTGAATGAGATATGAGCCAAAGGAAGAGGGTGATTTTTGGCTAGTGTTTAAGACTCCATATTTTGTGCCAAGCTGTCGTATTCCGGAGGAGGTCTATTTGAGTCTTGACAAAGTAGGCTTCCCGCGCGCTGAAGGTGCCCTGTGGTTGGTAACCCCACCGGAGGATATCCTCCCCCACCTCAACCTCACCCTAAACAGTAGTATTCACTTTAAACATCACATTACGTTAACTTTAACCATGAACAAAAATAATAGAAATTCAACCTCACCCTAAACATTAGTATTGACTTTAAACATCACATTACATTAACTTTAACCATGAACAAAAATAGCATTGCAAGTTGGAATTACCCAAATAATTAGCATCAACATTATCAATCAATACATAAAGTTTAATGTAAAAATAACAATAATTCATTTAGATCACCTCGCCTTGCGATAAGATAGCAATCACCTCCAATCTTATAGGTGGCCATTTCTATTGTATTTCTAATCACTCTCCAATCAATGACCAATCCTTGATACAAGGGTAACAGTCTAAAGCTTAGATGCTATCATTAAACAAATAGTAAATAATCACATCATTAACATAAAGCCAGCTAGGTAGTTAATTCTGGAGCATAGCTAACAATGCTACCTGTCAGTTATTAAGGGAGAAAACCTGGCGATAAAAAAAAAAGTAATGAAAGGCGTTTAAGACCATTCAAGCCTTGTAAGGGTAACTAAATGCGGCTGTCAACTGACAGGATCAGCGTTGTCCACGGCTGGGTAAATGGTAGGACTTGTAGCCCCAGTTGGAACGATGATAACACTGGGTCTCACATTTTTAAGAAAAGCTACACCCTCCAGCGCTGGTGCGCAGTGATTGAATCTCGAGATGGGGAAATCATCTAACTGCAGGCTTACGAATCTCCTTGGGAACGATGTCCCCGCTATTGGATGCTCAGACGATGGTTGAGGTAAGGTGGCAGTTGAACAAAAGGTAACATGCAGCCAGTAGCATGCAATGGTTCAACAGAATTTTAATGCCAAGAAATGCGCAGAGTGGTAAGGGCTGGTTCAGGCCGCTCATGGGAACAACATTCGTCCCCAACACACCTCCTAGAAGTACAAGCACGATTCAAGGGAAAAAATGGAGGCATGACCATCTTGAAGGTATCCAACACCAGGAAGAGACTCAGGAAGAAGAAAGGGTCCACGCAGAGGGATAAAACACTAATTTTGGACGCAGTGTTTTTTATTTTCTGGTTGAAGGGTCGCAAAACTTCAAGACGAGGGAAATCACGAAATCCGGAAGAGTTATTCCCCCATTCCATTTGCGTTAGTTACAAGAAATTCGGGGATAATGCTTCTCATTTTTTTTTGTTTATTTTTTTTTACACAGAAATTAAATTAAGTTTTATTCTATTTTTTTTATTTTTTTTATTTTATTTTAAGGATCTCGATCCTACACAATTTGAATTATGATAAGATCATAGATTTTAACGCACCAGCGAAGACACCTTCCATACATAATAAAATAAAATCATACGGCCAATACCAACATAACGGCAAGTAGAATATCCAAGGATTCTCATGGATTAACTCGTTTGAGGAAGGTATAAAGCAATAAGAACACCCAATCATAGCAGTGGATTCTGCCATTTGAAAAGTAGAGGAAGGGCATTTTGGTAAAATAGCAACTGTTAGCAATATTCAAAGCCAACAGAAACATTTGTTCCATGCACTGGGACTATTCATGGTGGTAAGGGATATTATTAAAGTATTCACTTCCAACCTAAATTCTAGTAACACTCTCAATACCCCATTACAATGAATTGGCTAGAATGAGAGTTTCTTCAGTAATTAGACTACAAGGCTGAATGTTGGACGAATCATTCAATGAAGATGCCAGTAATAAAGAGGGGACAGAACAAAATCAATTTTTTTTTTATATCTATTAAAAACAGAGGAAAAACTTTATTTACAGAGGTAATTAACATCAGTGACAAATTTCATTATCTGAGTTTTTCAATAGCTATTTTAGTTGTAATTTATCCCCAAGAAACCCATAGAATATAAATCTGTACATGATTTCAACAGTAATACTGTTTCGCTTGAGAATTTGAAATAAAAACCACATTTATAGCATTCATAATTGTGATCATCGGGTAAATAAATAAAAATAGCCAAATGATGTACTTACCCCGATATACCGATCTCAGCAAGCCATAATGCATTCTAGTCTACTAAAATATAAATCATACCTTTGCCTTATCGCCTGCATCGAAGGACGTCCACACGCTCTATGCCAGCATTGTAGTCTACTAAAATATAAATCATACCTTTGCCTTATCGCCTGCATCGAAGGACGTCTGTGTGCTCTGTGTTGCTCCCGCTTGTCGACCGTCGAGACCTCACCGGTACCTCCCATCCAATCGCTAGGGGTACTCTGCTTCCCCATTAGCCCCCCGAGCCGCAAAGGGGCCACACGCTATCCAGATGGTACGTCTAGCTCCCAGCTCGCCTGGCAAGGCCGAGCTACCACTCCTATCCAAGCTAGGAAATCCAAACTCCTCACAAGCAATCAGTCAAGTCACAATTCCGGCAGCGTAACGTTACGCTAACAACTGATCCCCCTTCTTCCTCATCTTATCTTTATTTTATAGAGTTTTTAGAACCTCCAAATTTCACTAAATCACATTTAAATTATGTTTTAATAAAAATATTCTAAATATTCTCCTTCGCACAAGTGTCGTCCATCCCCCTCTTTTCTCCAATAATTAACTTCTTTAAATTTATTAATTGTCTCATTTCCCTCACTCCCCTAGAGTTGCTCCTAAATTTACTCCTAGGTGTTCCTAGATTCCCCTTCAGGATTAAATACTTTCCCTAAAATGAAGTTCCTAATTTAGTTCATTTTAGAAGGCTCCTTAGTTTCCTAATTTTTTATTATTCCCTTCTTTCCCATTTTTTTTTATCAGAGCCAAAATGGCAGTTGCGCTATTTTTTATTTTTTTAAGTAAGAAGTATTATATATTAAAAACCTTCCAAAACCACAGTGGAATTCCAAAATACAAAGATAGTCATACTGTAACTACTGGACTACCCCAACAGAGGGGAAACCAGTCCAGCCAGTATTGGATTCAAGCATAAGTAGTGCTAAAAACTCAGAAAGAAAAGTCTTAGTTTAACTAGTCCCCTGGTAAAATTAAAATAAACTATCAGGACTGCAAATAAAACTATAAGCCTAAACACCTAGCAGATAGCCTGGCCATGTGGCATGGAGGTCCCCCGTCCAAGGTTCCCCCTAGACATATGTCACTTGGTCCGCCCATAGCACATCGCCTTTCATATTGCCCGCAGTTCTATCGATATCTGTAGTTGCATCCTGCAATTATCGTTTTGTCGAGTCCACCTCTATTGGTAACAATTATTTAGGGAAGATGTTTTTTAAGAATTTATGAATGCGTTAAAAGTCTTAGGGCCACCTAGGTTTGTTCCTTCATCAATATCAACGCAACGTGCCCTTCAGGATGCACCACGTGCTCCAAGGGTACCACTCGCCTCTTGTGTTTCTTTTGCGCGACATGCCCTTCAGGATGCACCACGTGTTCCAAGGGTGCCACTCGCCTCTTGTGTTTCTTTTGCATGATGTGCCCTTCAGGATGCACCACGTGCTCCAAGGGTGCCACTCTCCTCTTGACTAATTGGTAGACATCAATAACCCCTGCAGTCAACACTCCGCCAGGTGAACTTTTGGGAGACTAAGGGTTTCTAAGGAATAAGGGCGTCACCTTATTGCACGCCCCTTGGAGTCATCGTGCGCGACTATTGTAGTCTTCCCTCATGACATCGTGGATCCTCTTGAACTAGGTAATCATTAACCTACAGTTTGAGCCACGGCGGGAGTGCTAGTAGGCTGTGATAGGGCTGTTGTCCACACCTCTCCCTCAACCTCTCTAAAAATTGTTTGAGGCCCCTTTACTTCAGATGTGAGTCTAGTCGACAAGCTATGGTCAACCTGCATCATCAACAATTGTTTCAGAACATTTCCACATCATATCATCAAATCAAATGTACTAAAATCACAATAAACAATCAACCCCAATAGCCCACTCCTTGACTCAATCCGGAGTCCAAGGGGTTCTGTCAATGCCTCTGCATCCTCAAGGTCCAAAAACCATGCACACTTAGTAAAATCGATTCAATAGCACCTGTCCATTTCAAAGTAGTAAAACATCATGCCATCTATCATATCGCATCATAATTAAGGATAAAATGTTTTCTTATCATAAAAGTCCAGATCATTAGCGAGCAAGTGTCCTCAAAGAATAAGTTTCTCAGTGCACCAGAGCGGGATGTTACATACACCCCCTCTTGGTCTAAACTTCATCCCGATGTTTCATAGTATAAATGCCGAAATAAAATTATCACGGTATCATAATTCTATCTATCAAACAGAAATGGAAACTGTTGGCGCATATCATATGCGTCCTCCGAGGTCGCCGAGTGCGGACTATAATTGTCCCACTGGACCTTGACCTGATCTACCATTCGACATCGTAACTGTCAAATGTGATGATCTAAGATGTGGACTGGCTCAGCCGTGAGCGCTCCCTCATCTGATACCTTCAAGGAACTCATGTCGATCACATGTGTAGAATCACTTATATAATGTCTCAAAACAGATACATGAAAAACATTGTGATATGCCTCAAAAAATCAGGCAATGCTAGTCAATAGGCCACGGGCCTCTTTTTCTCCACAATCTTGAAAGGTCCCACGAACCTAGGAGAGAGTTTAGCTCCCTTTCCAAATTTGATCGAACTCTTGTGCGGTTTAACCCGAAAGAAGACTCGATTGTCGACCTCATAACTACGGTCAACTCAGTGCGCATCGGCATAACTCTTATGTCGATCATGTGCTTCTTTAATCCCTTGTCTTATGGTTTTCATTTGCTCTTCCATTTCTTAGATCACTTCTGGTCCCACTAGGACCCTATCCTCAAGCCGATCCCAATTCAAGGGCATCTGACACGGTCGCCCGTAAAGAAACTCGAAAGGTGCCATCTTAATGGTGCTCTGGTAACTGTTGTTGTAAGCGAACTCTACTAGTGGCAAGAATTCTTGCCAACACTTTTGTTGGTCCATCACGTACATGCGCAACATGTCTTCCAAGGTTTGGTTCGTTCATTCTATCTGCCCGTCAGTCTCCGGGTGGTACGCAGTACTAAATTTAATTTGGGTTCCCAAGGCCTCTTTGAAACTCGTCCAAAATCGTCCAGTAAACATTGATCCCCGATCAGATATAATCCTCTTAGGCACACCATGTAGCCTCACAATCTCACTGATGAAAAATCTCACTGTGTCAGGTGCCTGATACGTCGTACGCACAGGAATAAAGTGAACACTCTTTGTCAGAGTGTCTACTACAACAAAAATCGAGTCATGTCTCCTTACCATCAATGGTAATCCAACAATAAAATCCATCGAAATAACCTCCCATTTCAATTACGGGATGGCATGTGGTTGAAGTAATCCTGTTGGGTGTCTATGTTAAGCCTTTACCTGCTGACACTGTAGACATCTGGCCACATAGTTGACTATGTCGGCCTTCATTCCCTTCAAAAAGAATAAGGGCTTAAGATCTGCCCTCATCTTCGTAACTCCCGGTTGAGCCATGTAAACTGCTCTATGAGCCTCACTCAGGATCAACATCCTCAACTCATCATTTGGTGGCACGTAAACTCGAATTTTAAACCTCAATAACCCATCGCTATCAAAAGAAAATCCCTCATTTCGTGGTACCATCATTGTGTTTTGTCCAATAAATCCCTCGACCTCCTTGTACCAGTCGTCGTCACACTGTAAGGTTAGAATCTTTTCACATAGATTTGCCTGAAGAGGCAACACTGAAAATATGCGTGGCCTCTGACTCAAAGCATCCACCACTCGGTTCACCATTCCCTTTATGTAAGTAACCTCAAAGTCGTACTCGCTAAGAAATTCCGACAAACATCGTTGTTGCGCATTTAGGTCGCTTTGCGTAAAAAATATGTTGTAGTCCACAATGATCAGTCCTTAGTTCAAATTTTCGTCCAACAAGGTAGTGTCTCCAAACCTTCAAGGTATATACGATGGCTAATAACTCCAAATCGTGCATCACGTAGTTCTCCTCATGTTGTCTTAGTTTCCTCGAAATGTAAGCGATTATTCATCCGTCTTGCATCAAGACTCCATGTAATCCTTCCTTTGATGCATTTGTGCATACCAAGAAGTCTGCATCCATGTCAGGGACATTTTAAAGTATCAACGCCATCTTCAACAACTCTTTAAGCCTCCAAAATGCTTCCATGCATTTCTTGGTCCAAACAAACTTCTTGTTTTTCTTCTGCAATTCCGTGATCAGATTTCCTATCTTTGAAAATCCCTCGACAAATCGTCGATAGTATCCTGCTAAACCCATAAAGCTACACACCTCTATGACATTTGTTGGCGCAGGCCATTCCATAATAGCCTCGACCTTGGCTGGATCCATGGAGATACCTTTGCCAGAGATGACATGCCCTAAGTAGTGAATCCTTGATTGATAAAAAGAGCATTTGGACAACTTCCCATACAATTTGTTCTCTCGCAGGCACTGTAGCACCAACCGCAAGTGTTCGTCATGCTCCTCCATTATCCAAGAGTAGATCAAAATATCGCCAATGAATACTTGGACGAACTTGTCCAAGTATTCGTGGAACACCCAGTTCATCAAACTTATAAATACTCCTGGGGCGTTTGTCAGTCCAAACGGAAAAACAGTAAACTCGTAATGTCCAAATCTCGTCTTAAAGGCGGTCTTAGGGATGTCATCCTCCTTGATCTGTAACTGGTGATACCTTGATCACAAATTGATCTTGGAGAACACCATCGCACCATTCATTTGATCGAATAGATCATCAATTCTTAGGAAGGAATACTGATTATTGATCGTAGCCTTGTTCAGTTGATGGTAGTCAATGCAAAGCCTCCATTATCTGTCCTTCTTTTGAATGAAAATAACAGGTGCACCCCATGGTGACACACTAGGACGTATCAGTCCGAGGTCCATCAACTCCTTCAGTTTCATTTTCAACTCTTGCAACTCCGGGGTCATTATCTTATAAGGCATTTTTTCTATCGGTTCGGTCCCCGATTTCAGGTCTATGGTAAACTCCAATTCCCTTTCCGGCGGCATCCCAGGTAACTCCTCTAGAAATACGTCTGCAAACTCTCTCACCACTGGAAGGTGTTCTACACCTTCTACTACTCCCTTCTCGTTTATCACAAGTATTGCATAAACCTTGCACCCCTTGCGCATACTCTTTCGTAGATGTAAGGAAGAGACGAACCTCAGGGAGACTCCCTGGTTCCATCCTACAATCATGCATCTCTGTCCTTCGACGTCGACCAAGCTCAATCATTTTGTCTTACATTTGAGTATCACCTCATGCGATTCCAACCAATCCATACCAATTACGACATCGTAGGATCCTAATATCATAACGTACAAGTTGGCCCAAATGACAAACTCTCCCAGGATAAGGGCACATCCCGTAACTTTTCCTCCAACCTTCTGTTTGGCTCCTAAAACCATCTCTATGAAGCTAAACTCATTCTGATCGACTGTCTTTACCTTAATCCTTTTTAGCGTTGCACCAGAAATGAAACTCTCAGTAGCACTGGGATCTATCAAAACACTAAGGGTCTGGTCAGCGATGGTACCTGTCGTCTTGAGCACAGTCGACTCGTGCTCTTCCTGGAAATTATTCACCCGTTGCATGAATCCAATGGGCCTTGCCCATATATCCCACTATAGTGGGTCCGACTGATCTGGACACTCTGTTCCTCTCCACAGGACAGTCGCACTGGTAGTGTGGCTCCGCACACGTCCAACACCCCTTCTTCGACCCAGTAGTCCTGGTACATGAAGTAGAAGATGATGACCCACTGGCCTGGAACCCTGGTATGTTCTGTTGAATAGGCCTAAACTGCTGCTGCTGCGGGCGACACTGTTGCTGAAGTTGTGGTCCCTGATAAGGTGTCTGTTGTTGAGGCAACAGTCGAAGGGGTGTAGTGAAAGTCGATCCCCTCTGGAAGCCACGATATCTCGGCATATGTCTTGCTGGTGTCTGATGTTGAAATGTTCCAGATGAACCCTGCCCTGCTGGTCTCACTGGAGTCCTGGTCTAACCCCCACTAATAAGCTCCTCCTCTGCTATGAGGGCCTTCTGGATGGCATCGTGCAAGGTTTGAGGCATTAAAATCCCAACCATTGAACGTAGGCTTCCATTAAGGCCGAACATGAACTAGTTGACCTTAAAATTCTCAGTGTTAAGGTGCAAAGCATACCGGAGCATCTCCATAAAACGTGCCTCGTACTTGGGCACCGTACGACCTCCCTGTCGTAATGCGTTGAACTCATTGAGCTGACGCTCAGTGAATTCCTATGAAAGATACCTCTCTCGGAACCATTCCTTGAACAGTTCCCATGACACGTCTTCGACGGCCATGTTCAGCTGCAGTAGGAGCGTCTTCCACCATAGAAGAGTGCTCCCCTTCAGTTGAAAGACTGCCATGCAGACCTTCATGTTGGAGGTATAATCGCGAAGTGAGAAGCACATCACCATATTCTCCAACCATGCCTCGACGGCGGTTCCATCCGGGGCACCAAAGAACTCAGGAAATTTAACCTTATCGAGTTCATGGTGAATGCTACCAGTAAAAGACGATGTGCGCTGCCGAACCTCAGCGAGTCCCGACACCCTGGCCTCATCTCTGTCCAAGCAGCATATCAGTGCCTCTGACATGCACTGGAAGGATCTCATCATCCTGACCACGTCGCAAACTGCTATCTTCTCCTGTCTGAGAACCTGCTCGCCTCCCTGGGGGTTAGACCCCTCAGGCGTGGATGCTACTGGAGGTGTCACGCCTCCTCCCCTATCACCCCATCGTCTGCCTCTGCGGCGTCCTCTAACCATGATTACCTACACACACACAATCAACTCGATTAGCAATAGTCTAATCAAATCAAATCATGTCAACGAAAGCCGTAGCGAATCCCAAGTCATGGTTCGAACCCGCTCTGATACCATATGTAACGAACCTCCTCGTTACGGCAACAACCTCTTATAACAAGTGATTTTTTTTTTTTTTTTTTTTTTTTTTTTGTGTGCACATGTGTACAAGGATAATAAATACATTCGACTCTGTGTCGCCATACGATGACGAAAGTGACATATGCAATGCGATGACAACATAGAGATCTAAGACGTGCATAAACCTCTGGAATCAAAGAACGAAAATCAACAAAAAATAATAATACTGACTACCCATCCATCCTACCCTGCAATGGTTAGGACCTCCAGGACACATAAGCAACGCTAAAGCCCAGGTTCCCATCGATTTTAACCATTTAAGGTCTCAGGGATGGTGACTGTTCTAAGGAACATGGAGGTGTCTACATCCTTCTTGACACAAACTGACCAAGCAATAAAATGATTACAACAATGTACAACAATAATTAATAAATAACCATGACCACTATAGAAAACGCAAACCCGAATGGACTCCGACAACAACCAACCATCATTAGTACAAGGCATTATCAAGACTCAATTAGGATCAATTACCGATCCATTATTCCCTATAATTTCCATTAGTTCTCGAGTTGCTAAATCTACGCTTAAAATAATGTAAATTCAATTAATTGCAATTTCCCAATACTAATGCATAATAATTGATTGTATAACATTAATAAATAACATACCATACTACTAGCT